>CM039126.1:33419111-33592880 GCA_022036555.1 Microstegium vimineum
TTAGTATCCCTTCCCAGTGGTAAAAATATAAATAACGATACCTGGAATACTCTTGGTTAAAATGCTACTTCGGTATAATCTATGCGTTTGCAGAAACACTTTTCTATTCATATTCACTTAGAGCAATTGCATATTTCAATACCGCATCTCTCTATGATGTTGGGGATGACAACCTGGCTTAAGTGGCATGAGAGGTGGTTAACCCTTTTTGGCGCCGTTATCAGAAATAGAAATTATTCTACTTTTTGGTACTAATCAGATCCATTTATACTAGCACCCCAATCAAAAAAGGTCTTCTACGTGGAGGACAGAATGTTTGGCAAAAATTGGTGTGTTGTGCAAAAATTTGAACACAGGAGCTGTTTTGATGTCAATGAAACTGATGTGTCACTTGCTCACCAAGATGAGACAGTTTCTGATAATGAAATTGTTCTTGAAGATGACGATGATGATGGCTTAGATGAGCCTCGACCAGTGTACTAGCATGTACAAGGGCAAACAACAACTGTTCTTAAAAATTTACAAGTTCTTATCAATAGAAGGGACGAAGACATTGGTGAAGATAGCGACGATGAAGATGGTTAGGATGACACTATCTTAGAGTATTGCAGTGACAATGATAGAGACCCCATGGAGTGTAATGATGTTGATTAGGTTAGTTGTCATTGAATGTAATTTGTGGAGCAAACACTGTCTATTTGATGGTATGGAGATGTAACATACACTATGTGATCAAATTCACTGTTTTGTACTTAGAAAATAGTTGTACTATGTCAACTCTTGTGATTATTTGAGCAAGCCAAACATGACGGCCAGGATCAAGAGTACAAGCATGCTTAGCAAGGTAATGAGGAGAGGAGAGGCTGGCCCGTAGCTGCTACTCTCAGGCCAGGGCCCAAAGTTTGGAGGCCCAAAGTTTGTATTCGGAGGCCCAAACCGCCGCTGACGTTGCTACCCCACGAAGGGGAAACTACTCGAGTATTTTTTTGATCCCCCACCGTCACCCTTGGGAAGCACAACCATCCCCTCTCTCGAAGTCTCCGGCGCATGACTGTGGCGCGCAAAAAACCCTCATCTCCTATCTTGCCGGCGCACGACTGTAGCACAAGAACAACCCCCACCAGAGATTGCAATCACTTTTTTCTTCTCCACAACCACCACCAGTACTCCATGTGTGAATTGTAGATCTCATTGAGTTATGCAAACTTGGTATTCATAACTTTTTAATTTGGGATCATTTAGTGTTACAAAATCTTGGTTGACTTTATCATTTAAGTAAATTCAAGATATTTCTTTATAACATGAAAACATCTTCGAGGTAATATTAGTAAAAATATGATATCACTATGTATTATGATTTTAGATATTTTTAGGAAAAAAATCATCCAATTTGAATCTCAAATGAGGGAGAAAAAACTTTTACAAGTTGTAGGAAGAGATTAAAAAGAAAAAATGTGTGTTGAGCGACGGTGATGTGGTCGGCTGCTGATTCAGGGTGAGGGTGGGGATTGGGCGGGATTGGGGTATTTCGGGTGGGGGGGGGAGGGGGATTTGGCGGGAATCGGGTATTTCGGGGGGGGGGGGAGGGATTGGGGGTGCTGGGCTGCTGGCCGTTGGGAGTAGAGGCTAATAGGGTAGGTCCACCTGGTTAGCCCTTTAGATGGGTGGACTCGGCTCACCATGGTCAAGAGGCTGACCGATGGGCCCTAGCACGCCTAACTTCTTTCAAATCTGATTTTGGCATAGTAAGTGATCTAAAATTTTAAAACCCATAACAAGAGAGTTGTAGAACTCATCGAGATCTACAAATATTGTTTTACCCAAAGCTCCATTTGACAAAGTTTTAACAAACTAAATTTTGAATTTAAGTAGATGACAACTTTTAGCAAGATTTTGGATGTTTAAATGATCCCAAGTTAAAAAGTAATGAATATCAAGTTTTCATAACTCATTGAGATCTATATTTCATATATAGGCTGTTTTTTCATTTGAGAAAGTGATAATAACATGTGGTACATATTCGACATATCACTCATATAGTTTCTTAAACTATATGAGTGATCTATAGGATTAGTGCACAATGTGTATCACCACTTTTTCAAATGAAAAAATGACCTATATATGAATTGTAGATCTCATTGAGTTATGCAAACTTGGTATTCATGACTTTTTAATTTGGGGTCATTTAGTGTTCCAAAATCTTGGTTGACTTTGTTATTTAATTAAATTCAAGATATTTATTTGTAACATGAAAATATCTTCGAAGTAATATCAGTAACAATATAATATCACTATGTACTATGATTTTAGATATTTTTAGGAAAAAAATCATCCAATTTGAAGCTCAAATGAGGGAGAAAAACCTTTTACAAGTTGTAGGAAGAGACTAAAAATAAAAAATATGCTTGTTCATGTGACTTGAGAGGAATTGTATATGTACGAACTATATACAGATTTTTGGAAGTGCAATTAATTCCAAATCAAAAAAATTGTAAACAACAAAGTTGTAAAACTCATTGAGATATATATTTTTTGTCCTGATCATCTTTTCATCCGAATTCGTTTTGTATAACAATTTTATTTTAAAAAACTATAGGGATTTTCTTGGATCATTTTTTCGTACAAATTCGATTTGTATATTCAAAACTATACTTTTTAGTTTTGAAAAATTCAATTAAAATTGACAGTGAGACCATAGTATCCGTTAGTTTATGTGATTTGGGCCTTTCGACAATAAATTTCATACCAACACATATTCATATCGATGATTCACACTCAAAACTAGCAACCATATTAGACATTAGATATATAATGTATAAAGACGGCAGTTCAAGCAGCCATATGTTCATACCAACATTTATATTACATCTCCACATCAATACTTAAGTCACAAAATACATCATTGCTGCCCCACTTGGGCTTCCAAAAGTCATTAGTTCCCCACTTCACATGGTCTTCTTGAAATTCTTGACCAGGGCAGTGCCATCCAACAGCTTCTCATACTTTTCAAGTTTGGCTTTGACGGCCTCTAGACCCCCCCGGAATGCTTTCATTTCCTTCTGGTGGATGGCGTCCTTGACCATGTCAGTGAGTTTGTCAACCTTCCAAGTCAGAGAACTGATGTTCTGCTTCAGGGGTCTCGTAACCTCTTCCATGGCGCTTATGAGCGCTGGTCGAGTGAACAACATTTTCTCAACATGGTACTGCATATGGACAAGAGGCATTGTTAGTTGTGCAAGGGATAAATGACAAGAGCAATTGTTAGTGGTGTAAGAGCAATTTGAACTTGAACCTTGTTCTAAATGTTTAGCATGCATTAGGAAGCAGAGGAAACAAATCATATATAATAGGATCATGTTCAGACTTACAAAAAGCATCAGGTTCACAAAGATAGCATCAGTAGTTCATCAGCAATTCACAGGAGCAGATATCATCAAGAATGAGACAATCATCAAACAATTCACATCAGCAGATACCATTAGCAATGAGGTAGACATCATACAATTCACAGCAGCAATGAGCTAATCATCAGCAATTCAGATCAGAAAAAGCTAGCTTTGTCATACACAATGAGCTAATCTTCATTTATGCATTATATCAGGTTTCAAATATTAGCAGCTATCATCAGGACACATCAGTAGACAATGATCTAAATATTTCATTTATGCATTATATCAGGTTTCAAATATCATCAATAGACATCAGTACACAATGAGCTAATAATCACGAGTAGACAAAGATAACTAAGTCATACTAGCTAACTAAGTCATATTACAAGGTAGCTAAGTTAAACTAACAACATCTATGCAATAGAAAACCCCAGAGAACCCTATACCTCGGTGTCGGTGGATGAATACACACGCTGGTGGGAATTGGGCGGCAAGTACTCGGAGCTGTACGGCGACTTGTCCTCAGAGCTGAACATCCCATTGAACTCGGAGTTGGACAACGGCTTGTACCCGGAGTTGGTCGGCGAGTTGTACTCGGAGCTGAAGCTGGACATGGGGCCGAGGTAGCCACATTGCGTACCCCCGCACAGGTAACGGCTACATGAATCGTGCTCTCCTAGAAAGCACGCGCGGCATAGCACGGCGGCGCTCCCCGACGATGAAGAGTACGCGGGGGCCTTCTGGTTCGAGGGCCTGGGGTCCTTCCTGTGCGAGGCCGCGTGCTCCTTGCCCGCCGGCGCCGCATTCTTCTTGGCTTTCGGCGACACTATCTTCTTGGCCGCCGGCGTGGCCTTCTTCTTTGCCGCCGGCATGGCCCTCAAAGCCCTAGCGAGGGCTTCTACCTTTTTCGTAGCCTGCGATGCGGTCACCTTCAACGCCAAAGGTGCGACCGACTTCTTCGGCGCCGGCGCGGCCACCTTCTTCGCCGCTGGCGCGGCCGCCGGCTCCGCCTCCGGCACTTCCTCCTTAATGGCGTCCTCCTTCGTCGCATCAGGGACCCATCTTTCGGTGTTTGGGTCCTTAATGGCGTGCCTCCTTGTCTGCTTTGTCATCTACGACGACGGAGGGGCCAGACCGTGGGGGTGTTGGCGTTGGCATTGGCGCGGGCAACGGTGGCGGTGAAAGTAGATTTGGGCACGGTGAATGCGGTGGAGTGAATGGAGGTGGGGTAGCTGAAGGGGTGAATGTGAAGGGTCCAGGCCCACTGTCAGCCACTAAAGGTGAAGGGGTGAATGTGAAGGGGTTAGACCCACTGTCAGCCACTAAAGGTGAAGGGGTAAATGTGAAGGGGTCAGCCCCACTGTCAGCCACTATTAGTCACTACAGGCCCACTGTCATTCTGAAGTTTCGGTTCCCGCCTACACAAGCGGCAGCGCCCATCTCTCGCCCGCCAAAACTGCTTTCAGCACGAAATTCCCATATTACCCTAACCTACTTATTCACAAGACCAAGGACCATATAGTCATTTCATGAAGGACTTTATATATCCGAATCCACTCTGGCAGCCACTCCTCTCGGTCTCCACCGCCACCTCCACTCCGCCACACTCCACTCCGCCACCTCTGGTCCTACCTTCAGCCGATAACCTCCACTCCGCCACCTCCGGTCAGACCTTCAGCCTCCACCTCCACTCCGCCACCACCTCCTTCCGCTTCCTCCTCTTCATCCCACTCCACCGCCACCTCCTCCCGAAACCTAGATCCACTCTCGCTGGTCACTCCGATGGCCACTACCATTCTAGATCCACTCCGATGCCACCAAGAAGACAGAGACCGATGTAGCTGCATGAGGATGCCTAAACGGCATGGTGTAGCAAAACGCCATCTCGACGAAACGCTCGCGAGCCCAAGTTCTGTCGAAATGCTTCCCTTTTAGCGTGTATTGAATTGTTCTTCGTAAAAGCAATACATGTGAGATTATTGGGTTTAGATTTTAGTGTTTTCTTCTGCTATAAGATTTGGGTTTAGGGTTTAG
The DNA here is from genome assembly GCA_022036555.1 of Microstegium vimineum. Lineage (NCBI taxonomy): Eukaryota > Viridiplantae > Streptophyta > Magnoliopsida > Poales > Poaceae > Microstegium > Microstegium vimineum. The sequence goes on from CM039126.1 coordinate 33,424,535, forward strand.
AGCAGCGGCGGAGGTAGGAAAATTTTTCAGGTGTGCGGATTTATAAAGGTCAAACTATGTATAATATAATTATGATCTACGTAATAGCACACTAGAACATTATATAAGTATGTATGTTACTATGGTATCAACAAATATAGCAAAAATTCAAAACTGAAGCATTGACACTTGAAAATACCATAATAAACCAAGATTACATGGACTAAGTGAGATTAAGAGTTGTTTACAAATAGGAAACTATGAAAAGTTGTGGGACTTGCAAGTCGCAGAGAATAGAAGGGTCTTGGAGTCCTACGGTATCCGCGACTTGGCCGGTTCCCTTGGTGCTGCCATGGAAAATGCAAGTCCTGACAAGCTTGACAACAAACATTGTGAGGGGTCAGATTCATCCTTTCATCCTAGAGGTGATGAGGGGACAGACGATGGAAGTAATTCAACTAGCTTAGAAAAGGTCTTCTCTCATACTTGGATTGTGGAATGGGGTGGTGTCTTTTCATGCAGTATCTAATAACAGTTTATTCTCCATGTGAGATATTTTCATGCAGTATCTAATAACAGATTATTCACCTATGCTCTAGGAAAATGACGTCAATAGCAAACGTGGCCGACCAACGAAGAAGAAAGCCAAGATGCCTCCAGGTGGAACCAAAAGAGTGAGGGCAACTCGAGCTAGTGAGAAGACAGCTCCTGGTGTTTTCACAAGGTCTGGGAAAAAGTACACCACCACCCACGCACCTATGGATGAAGAACATTTGAATCTACCAGCAGACCACCCACCCTCTATGGCACAAGACCAAGACTCTATGGAAGCAGACCACTCACCCTCTATGGCACAAGACCAAGCCTTAGAAGAACATCCCCAAAGTCCTCATATGGACTTTTCAGTTTTTGATGAACCAATCAATGAAATTGAAGCTAAGGACAGTGAAGAGTTGGAGTTAGTTCCTGAAGGAAAGTAACATTTCCTGAATCCTACTTGATAATGTTAATGTCATCTGGGACTGTAGCTTTTGTTGGACAATATGGTAATGTGTATACATGTATTGTAGGTTGACAACGTGCTCTAAGAAAATCAAGACCGCCAACAAAGGGCACACTGCTGGACAATTTGACAAAAGTATTGGGTAGAAGGCTCCCAATTCAAATTGCTCTAGGGAAGAAAAGGCCTGAGAAGCCTTTACAGGCTGCTAAGCTAGCATCAGAGGCTGGCATTGTCATTAGGTCCAGCGTGCCTATCCTACTCCACTAGAAAGAATACAAGAAGGATGAAGACAATCATGTGAACGATTTCATGGGTCAGTTAGCTGTAAGTATTTTTCTTTCGCCCATGGCAATTAGTTTTCATAATATATTTAACAATTTGGGATCTATAATAAGTTTAATAATTGGGGATCTATAATAAGTTTAACTTTGCGTGTTTAATAAGGGTCGTAGAGGGTGGCCCGAGCCCAGCAGCTGCAACGGCCCGTGTTTGGTTCTCTTGCTTTTAATTGTTGGTTTTGATTTATTGATTTGGTGTAAACTGTGGGATGAAAACTGGCCTATGATGCAAGGTTATTAAAAATATGAGTTGCCTACAATAAAATATGTTGTATTTCTTGCTATTTTCAGGATTGCCATCAAATCCATCCGAACCATCCTTTCTCTTGCAACTCCTTTAGGCTGCTGGTAGAGAATGCATGGATTTGATGACAATCCTAAAAATAGCAAGAAAAATTCCGTTTGGAGTTAACCAATACCTGTGTAGCCAGCAATGACTAACTTTTATTCAATCTAAGCATCTAATTGTATTGCTGAGGCCTAGCTATTTTGAATCTAGCCTGTGATGTCCTTGTAGCCATTTCTATGTTGCTGATATAGCTTGATCTTTTTCCATGAAACTAAGCCATACAGTGGTAGCACCATAGATGAACTATGGTACTGCAGTTGTATGGCTGTGTTGCATGGACAAAGCTGAATTGTTACCATGTGTTAATGGTAATCTTATTTATGAACTCTTTGTGTGGCCAATTTTTTTCAATTTTTTCATGACTCTTATGCACTCTTATTTATGAACTCTTTGTATGGCTGTGTTGCATGGACAAAGCTTGTACACATCCTTTCAGTAGCAAGAACATCATATACCTCCTGATATGTGATGGCAACAGGCCTATGATGCAAACTTATTGAAAATATGAGGTGGCTATGATCAAATATGTGGTTTTTCTTGCTGTTTTTACGACTGTCATCAAATCCATCCGAAAAGAGAATGGATGGATAGATGGATTCCATTGTTGTCTTGTATTTGGATTGGTATTTGTGTTGAGTTCATTTGGGGTTAATTCATACCTGTGTAGCCACCAATCACTAAATTTTATTGAATTTAGGCACCAAATTCTATAGTTGAGGCCTACCTATTTTCAATCTAGCCTATGATGTCCTTGTACCCATTTTAGTGTTGCTGATACAGTTTGATCTTTCACCATGAAACTTAGCCATACACTGGTAGCACCATAGATGAACTATGGTACTGCAGTTGTATGGCTGTGTTTTATGGAGAAAGCTGAACTGGTCAGAACAATTGATAAGCTAAGCTGAGGCCATACATGTTGAATTTCAGAAAATGAGCACTTGCTATGTTACAATGCCTATTTTCTCGCACCACCTGCTCCCCCTTGTTGTCAATGATGCAAATGATTACTAATCTGAGGTGGACTTTTATGTTACTCTCATGTTTGTCATCAAATCATGGGACACATCCAAACCCAAGTCACTTGAGTATTGGCGTGTCCCATGGTTCCATGGCTACCATGATCTTGTGCAAGCTTGTATTGTTACTTGTTGCCACCAATGATGATTAGCATATAGTCCTGATGTTTGGGACATGTTAGCTGAGACAATTTGTTCGTTCTTGTTTGGGCTATGCCAATGATGATGAACTTTGCCAGGTTTATTGATCTCCCCCTTGTAGTCAATGATGCAAATGACTAATAATCTGAGGTGGACTTTTATGTTACTCTCATGTTTGTCATCAAATCGTGCGATACATCCATACCCAAGTCACATGGGTATGGATGTGTCCCACGGTTCCATGGCTACCATGATCTTGTGCAAGCTTGTATTGTTACTTGTTTCCACCATTGATGATTAACATATTAGCTGAGGCATTTGTTTCTTCTAGTTTGGGTTATGCCAATGATGATGAACTTTTCCAGGTATATTGATGGCTTGTATGGTTGTCTCACATGGCTCCATGCCGGTCATGATGTTTCTTAGCCACACTTAAGCCTAATCCTCTTTGAGCTCCAAGTCCAAGCACTTACACGAAAGGCAGTTCTATCTGAGGCAAATATGTTGTACTAGACCTTTTTTGTAACTAATTATGATAGTTGCCTTGTTTTTTGAGAGGAACATGGCTCCCATCGGTTCCTAACAACCAATCACCCCATCAGTTGCTAATAGCTAAATCTCATGGTCGTTGGACTTTTACAGACAGGGTTGGAAGTTGATGGTAAAGATGACCCAACAAAGAAAGCCTGTACCAATCTACTCCAATCTAGGGTACGCCAGACTAGATATATGTTTAAGAAGAAGTACTTCACTGGTATACCGGCTGATCAAGTTCGTACTACTTCTCCTGTTTCGACTATGACTGATGAACAGTGGCAAGAACTCACGGCCAAGTGGTCTAGCCCAAGAGCGAAGGTACATTGTGTTGTGTCACATCACAACTTCTCTGTTCTTTCTATTTTGTCTGCAACTTACAAGTCTTCCTATCAGGAAGTAGCTGAGAAGAACAAGGACAATCATTCCAAGGTCAAGTACCATCAGTCCACGAGATCTCACAGCTATGTCTCACAGTTATACGAATATGTAAGTGCTCAGAAACTGACATTACACATTTTCTATTTCTGTTTGTGGACATGAAAGCTAATTTTTATAAACTTTCTGAAACTAAATAAAGCGTGAGAAAAACAATGTCACTTCAGACGATGCAGTGGAGATATTCAAGGTATTACATACCAGCAAGATGAAGGGTATGACTGATCAAGTCAAGGAGACAGTGGTAAGTCTGTACACATCATTGTTGGATATGTTGATTAGTACATGTCAATTCATATTCATAATTGGTTGTTGGATGGGATTAACACATTGGTTGTGTGCTACTTAAAACACTAAATGTGTCGGGGCAATTTAATGTAAATTCAGCTCATATTTGTGGTTATATCCTTGCTGCAATGGGAAGTTATTGGATAGGATGTTCACATCTTTAAAGTGTTGTCACACCCAATTTTAAGAATAAAATTGAATGCGAATAACTCATGTGTGCCCAGAGATCAATCACACACATAAGCCGACAAATCTTAGAATAGTACCATCACTGAGTGCTTATTACATAACGAATAATATTCGTAAACATAACAACGGAAAATAAAGATAACTCTCACGATGAAGCTCCACTTCACAGGGAACGCCGACTGGTTGACCACTAGCCTAGTACTCCTCACGGTAGTCTTCATAGCCATCTGAAGGGGTTGAGAAAGCAAGAGTGAGCACTTAAAGTACTCAGCAAGAGTAACATAGGGTTATGAAACTCAAAAGGCTGACACTATCTGTACTGCAGTTGCTTTTAAGTTGGTCAAGTTTTACCAATACTTAGCTTTAGTTATGCATAACCCAATTATTAACCATATGATAAGATTAATAAGCATCATTAACAATTAAACATTAAACAACATGATCATCTACACTGTGAGTTTTCCAGGTCGCTCGTAACCGTGAGCATGGCTATCATGATAGATTTACACTCTGTAGAGGTTATACACTTTACCCACAAGCCATGTTGCCCATATGCCCAGGATAGCTAGTCCCATAACACTGCCAAGGTGAGCAGGCAGGGAACACTATGAAGTCTTTCAAAAGCCCTTTCTAGCATGTAGTGGACCCTACAGACCCAATACAAAGGGGAATATGGGACACGCCGATGGTACCACCCGCAGCGGTCCCCACACAAGCTATACCCCATAACCAGCTCGGCAAAGGTGCCTTTCATGAACCACAAGCATGCTAGTCCAAACTTCATACTTAACAAAAGCCAGAGCCATTATAATACTCATGGTTGCATTTAAATCCCAGCTTTTGCCCTAAAGTGGGGTCCTATTCCATGTTGCTACAAAAGCCAATTTTATCTCATTGTTGCATATATCATTAATCAAGATTCGATTCAATATTCATCATGTAAAGCATAGCAAAGCTACCCATATGCATGAAAACCCATGGTGACAAGGTACAAGGTAACAAGCTATGGTATAGATCTAAATAGGAATCAATTTAGACACATGCAATCATGACTAGGTGAATTAGGGTGAATAGGTAACAAGGATGATCCCATGTAAAACTTGCCTTGATCACAAAACTCTTGGTGATCCTGATCTGCTGCAAAGAACTCTTGCTCACCGAAGATCTCACCGGCTGTACTCGATCAACATCACCACGCAATCATCCGAACAATCATACACGAAGCAATAAAGATATGATCAGAACATTACATCATAAACAATAAAGATATTTTGAAAACATTATAAAACAGATCTATACTTTACTACGGTCACAAAGACGCGAGAACCACGCTAAACGGATCTAAAACAGATAAACTATAGATTAAACAAGATTTTGAAAAGGGCAAGATTAAGACATTAAAACAATTAATTTACTTTTATTTTCAAAAGTAATTAACATAGATGAAATCTATACTACGGGATAGAGCATAAAATTATGGATCTAACGCAACTTGAACGGATCGATTTGGATTTAAAACGAGCAAAATATAAGCATTTGAAAATCAGTGGCAAAACTGTAAATAGGGATTTTCTTTTATTTTCAAAATAAAACAGATCTAAAAAGGAAAATACGTTTTCCAGAGGGGAAAGCGTAAAGCTGGAATCCGCTTTAGGACTGCGGGTTGAGGGATAGAAAACCCGAGGGTCTCTTTAGCAAAATAGCCAGGCCGAAAGGGTATCGGTGGATTAAATCCATCCGATCTAATCTGGACGGCCCAGATTAGAAGGAGGGAGGGAGAGGGCGGCGCTCTGCCGGAGCAGGGTAGCGCACGGTGGCGCCATGGCCGGCCTGAGCCCATGCTCGCCGGCGGGGCTCGATCAGAGGCTCTGGGGCTCGGTTTTTGAATTCGAGAGCACCGGGAGAAAGAGGAGAGGGAGGCGAACTCACCAAGGACAAAGGCGGGGCTCGATGAAGGGCTTGGATGGCCGACGATGACGTACAGCGGCAGCGGAACTCCTGCACACGGCGACAAGGTCAACCGGAGGATAATTGAAAGGGAAAAGAGGGAGGGGAGGTGTTCCGCGACTCCGCGAAGACGATTCGAGGCTCGAAGAAACTCACAGAGGCGATGGAGCGGTGCTATGCTTGGCGGCGGCGCTCTGCTTCGGCGGCGGACGCGGTGCGAGGCGGCGCTGCTGCTAGCTTGAGGCGAGGGCAATGCGAGTAGATGGGGAAAAAGCAGCGGGGTACGACGCTATATATAGCGGCCAGGGAGGAGGCCGGTGCGGCTATGCCTATCCGCGGAGAAATCGCGAAGGCGGTTGCGGGTTTGTTGCGCACGCGTGAACGAGTAGAGTCCGAGTCGAACTCGACTGGAGGGAAGGGAAGGGGCTGACGCATGGGTCACTGCATCAGAGAGAGAGGGGTCGAGATCGAGCGGAAGTCGAGGCTCGAGCGAGGGTCGAGGCTCGAGGTGGAGTTGAGCTCGAGGCCGAGCAGGGGTCGAGGCTCGAGACGGAGTTGGGACTCGGGTAGGGTCGAGACCGAGCAGGGGTCGAGCTCGAGGCTGTGCAGGGGTCGAGCGAGGCGGAGCGGGGTCGAGGGCACGCGCTTGGGCTGAGGGCGAGGAGGTGGCCAGCCCACACGGGAGAGGAAGGGAGAGGGGAGGCAGGCCGACTGGGCCGAGGCAGAAAACAGAGAGAGAGAGGGAAAAAGGGTTTTGAAATCATTTCTAGGGTTTTGCAAATTCAATCAACACAAGAAAATGCAGAGGCATGCTATGCACATACAAGTGGAACCCTAGCATTTGATATTAGTTTTAGTTTTATTTATTTAATTCTATGATCACAAAATTATTTGAAATAAATCAAATTTAAGAAAATTCAAATCTAATTTCTATTTTCAAATTTTAGGGTGTTACAAATCTACCCCCTTAAAAGAATCTCGAATCGAGATTCCTAGATTTTACTTATTTAAAGAGTTGAGGGTAGGTTTTTCTTAGATCTTCCTCTCTTTCCCATGTGACCTCTTTCTCGGTATAACGATTCCACTGCACCTTGCACATCTTGATGACCTTACTCCTTGTAATCCTTTCAGCTGTTTCCAAAACCTTAATCGGATATTCCTCATATGTCAAATCTTCCTTAACTGTAAGTTCCTCCAACGGTATCTGTTCTTCGGGTACTCGTAAACACTTCTTGAGCTGAGATACGTGAAACACATCGTGAACTCCTGACAAACTTTCTGGTAACTCTAACCGATAAGCAACTTCTCCACATCTCTCAAGAATCTTGAACGGACCAATATATCTGGGTGCTAACTTTCCTTTCATATTGAACCGTTTCACACTTCTCATAGGTGACACTTTCAAGTAAACATGATCACCTACCTCAAAAGACAAATCTCTTCTTCGGTTATCAGCGTAACTCTTCTGTCGGGACTACGCTATCTTCAGATTGTCTTTGATTACTTGGACTTGTTCTTCTGGATCTCTCAGAACATCTGGTCCAAACACTTGAGTTTCTCCCGTTTGATTCCAGAACAACGGAGTTCTACACTTCCGTCCATACAAAGCTTCAAACGGTGCCATCTTAAGACTTTCCTGATAAGTGTTGTTATATGAGAATTCAGCATAGGGCAAACTCTTGTCCCAACTGGTACCATACTGCAAAGCATAAGCTCTTAACATATCTTCTAGCACTTGATTTGTTCTTTCTGTCTGTCCATCTGTCTGAGGGTGATAGGCTGAGCTAAAATTCAACACTGTTCTGAGGGACTCATGCACTTTCTTCCAAAAGTGCGAGGTGAACTGGGTTCCTCTATCTGACACAATCTTCTTTGGAACTCCATGCTGGCATACTATCCTTTCCATATATAACTCCGCTAACTGTGCTCCCGTATAAGTGGTTTGAACTGGCAAGAAGTGAGCTACCTTCGTCAAGCGATCAACTTTGACCCAGATTGAGTCATAACCTTTCCGAGTGAGCGGTAACCCAACTATGAAATCCATACCAACTTCATCCCACTTCCATTCAGGTATCTTCATCGGTTGCAACAGTCCTACGGGTCTCTGATGTTCTGCTTTAACCCTCTGACATGTATCACATATTGCTACATATTCTGCCACGTCACGTTTCAATCCAACCCACCAATACTTCTCTTTAAGATCTAGGTACATCTTAGTACTTCTAGGATGTATTGAGTAGGTTGACTCATGAGCTTCTCGCAGAATCGTGTGTCGAATAGACTTGATGTCGGGGACGCACATCCTCTTTCCATACCACAATGTACCATCATCATCTAACCGGAAACTTGGTGATCTTCCTTCCTTCATGTTCTCAACTATTAACTGTAGATTCTTATCTTGCAACTGGCCTTCACGAATCTCCCTTTCTAGTGTAGGCTCCACTACCATCTCCATAGCATTAGCAACAATGCTCAAGTTGAGGTGCTCAAGTTCAGCACACAACTCTTTAGGCATAGGTATTGTCCGAATCTCATTAGCATAACTCTTCATGCTAAGAGCATCGACCACAACATTGGCTTTACCAGGATGATAGTGAACATCTAAGTCGTAATCCTTGATCAGCTCCAACCAACGGCGTTGCCTCAAATTCAGATCTGATTGAGTAAAGATGTATTTCAGGCTCTTATGGTCGGTGTAGATGTCACACTTATGACCAATAAGATAGTGTCTCCATATCTTCCATGCATGAACCACAGCTGCTAACTCCAAATCATGAGTCGGATAATTCAACTCATGCTTCCTTAGTTGTCGCGAAGCATACGCAACAACTCTTCCTTCTTGCATAAGCACGCAACCCAAACCAAGACGAGAGGCATCACAATAGATAGAGAACTTCTGACTCAAGTCTGGCAAGGTCAACACAGGAGTTGTAGTCAATCTCTTTTTCAATTCTTCAAAGTTAGCCTGACACTTCTCTGAACAAACAAACTTGGCATCCTTCTCAAGCAACGCGGTCATAGGTTTTGCTAGCTTAGAGAATCCTTTAATGAACCTTCTATAATATCCAGCTAAGCCAAGAAAACTGCCAATCTCACTAACATTGGTTGGGGTTTCCAATTCAGTACATCTTCCACCTTACTAGGATCAACTGATATACCTCCATTAGACACAACATGGCCAAGAAAGGAAACTTCTTTCAACCAAAATTCACACTTACTTCTTTTAGCATACAACTGGTGCTCTCGAAGCTTCTGTAATACTAACCTCAAGTGTTCAGCATGTTCATCATCGTTCTTGGAGTAGATCAGAATATCATCAATGAATACCACCACAAACTTATCCAGATATTCCATAAAGACCTTGTTCATCAAATACATGAAGTATGCAGGTGCATTGGTAAGACCGAAAGACATCACCGTATATTCATACAACCCATACCTCGTAGTGAATGTTGTCTTGGGAACATCTGAAGCACGGATCTTCAACTGATGATAACCAGACCGAAGATCAATCTTGGAGAACACACAAGCACCCTTCAACTGATCAAACAAATCATTGATTCTGGGCAAAGGATACTTGTTCTTGATAGTTACCTCATTGAGTGACCGATAATCAACACACATCCTCTGACTGCTATATTTCTTGTCAACAAAGATAACCGGTGCACCCCAAGGTGAAGAACTAGGACGAATAAAACCTTTATGTATCAACTCTTTAATTTGTTTCTTAAGTTCTTCTAATTCTTTTATTCCCATCCTATATGGTCTTTTTGCTATAGGTGCAGTTCCAGGTATTAACTCAATTATAAACTCAATGTCACGATCGGGAGGCATACCTGGCAAATCTTCGGGGAACACATCTGGAAATTCATGAACAACCCGCTCTGCTGGGTTGTCATTCTCCTCAAGCTGATTGACGGCGGCTGTCGGCGGAGGTTGCATAACCACATCAACACTGATCCTGCTTCCTGTAGGTGTAGACAATTCAACTATCTTCTTATCACACTTGATCACTGCATCTTGCTTTCTCATCCAGTCCAAACCCAATATAACATCGATCCCAGCGGTCCTCAAAACTGTAAGTTGAGCTTTGAAGTCGACCCCGAGTAAAGTAACCGATGGACAATAACAATCGGTTCTCATAACCCCACCCGGTGAATTTACGATTATAGGGTTTTGCATCGCTAACAAAGTTATTCCATGCATTCTAACAAAAGCTTGTGATATGAAAGAATGCGATGCTCCTGAATCAAAAAGAACAGTAGCAGGAATGGAGTTAACATGGAACGTACCCATCATCACTTTTGGTGCTTCCTGAGCGGCTTCTGCAGAGACATGGTTCATGCTCCTGTTTGATGAGAGGCGGCTGGTACCTTCCTCTCTATTTGTTGTTGTTCTGACTTGGAGGGTTTGGTGAGTTTTGCTTCTTGGGACAGTTATAGGAGAGATGTTCGGGTTCACCACAAGCAAAACACTTGATGGGGGTATTGGGAACATTAGTCTTTGCTGGGGTACTGCTGGATGAGCCTTGACGAGGTCCTGAGTAACCACCCTGCTGCTAGAATGGTGGACGTTGCTGGTTCGGGTTACGGTTCCCAAAGTCAGATGTGCCTTGGTACCTCTGCTGGTAACCCTGCTGAGGATAGTTGAGACGCTAGCGAGTGTTGCTCCCAGAAGCTTGTCCCCTAAGCTTCCTCTTCTTGTCCATCTCCTTGCGCTCATTGTCCAGGACGATGGCACGGTTCACCAGGGATTGTAAATTCGGGTATGTATTACCCTTCAGCTGCAACCGGAGATCATAGTAGATCCCCTTTAAGAAGAGATGATGCTTATCAGCATCATCCCTTACTTCATTGGGAGCATAGCGAGCTAGCTGCGAGAACTTGTCATGGTACTTGCTGACTGACATCTGTCCCAACCGAAGGTTCCTAAATTCTTCTTGCTTCAGCTCTATGATTCCCTCTGGAATGTGGCACGGCTTGAAGTCCCGGGAAAACTCTTCCCAAGTGATAGCGGGAGCATTGCCAAGGCGAGCATCTTGGTATGTCTCCCACCATGTCTGAGCTGCACCTTGAAGTTGACCAGAAGCATACAACACTTCTCCTGGTCCTTGCACTGTGCGATGTTGAGTTACTTCTCCACGCACGCAACCAATCATCCGCCTCCAATGGATCACTGACATGAGAGAAAACAAGAGGTTGTCCTTGCAGAAATTCCCTCCGCTTGTTGACAGGTGGAGCTCCAGCAGGTTGATGGGGTTGGTTCTGCATGAACTGCATCATAGCTTGCATTGTCTGCATCATCTGAGCCTGCATCTGCTCTAGAGTCATCGCAGGTGGTGGAGGTAGAGAGTGCTGGTTATTGTCGTTGTTGTTGTCACTAGTGTTGGATCTGGAGTTAGTCCTGGTGCGAGGCATCTATCACATAGAACATAAGAACGATTTTAAAACCTGACATGAGATGAGTCTGCAACTTTTCTGGATTTTCAGCACAACAGCAGTCTAGAAAAATAGTCATATCTGAAGTTCCCTAACTCAAACAGCGGCAAAGCTTATGTGGTTGGAAAGATAAAGAAGTTATCTACAACTTTTGTAACTCTGACTTTTTCTGATTCTGATATTAACTCAGTCATAAACTGCGTTTAAACAGATCTATCCAAATTACCAAACTGCGCAGAAACATCAACTTGCAGGAATTGTTTCTCTTAACTCCGAACAGATATGAAGGTGCTTCTTGCGGCCACGGAAAGATAAGGAAGTCTACTAGTTTCAGTTAAATTTAAGAGAGTTTAGGACGTTCAGAATTAATTAAGAAAAATTAACAAGGCAGAGGGGTCTAAAAAGACAGATTAACAAAAACTGCAACTTTATTTATTATTATCTTTCAGATAACCCAACCTAAGCTATGATTGTTGTGGACAGGCCCAAAACCTCAATAATCATTACAAAGAACCAACTCACACATTAGCAAAAGCACAAGCAACTAAACACTTAGAAGAACACTAGCACACACGACTCACGAACTAGCGAATAAACTATAAAGGGATTCCTAGTCCTAATTCTTCTTGATCATTTTGAAGTTCATTGGCAACCCAAACTCTTCACGAAGCTCATCTTGTTGTTTGTAACTGCGCTTAAGCTCCTTGCGCAGCTCCCTTGCTTCTATTAAGAGATGACCATACATGCTCATCATCTCCTGAACGAAGTTGACGAGCTCATTCAGGACGGGGCCACCTTCACCGTTAGGTTCGGCGATTATCCAACCTTGCTCCGCTTCGAAACGAGGGATGTAGCGGCGTCGGGTGTTGGCGATCCTTTCTCTGAACTTGTTGTGGATGGCCATATAAGCAGAGAACGCGGCGTCCTTCATACTTGCTTCTATGGTAGGATGAGCAACACAGCTATGGAAGGTATAATCCACACGTTCAGCTGCTTGCCCACCAGCACTTCCACAAATATAGATCTTCGCCTTCCAGTAGGTGTTGGCGAGGGGGTGTTTGTATTCCTTGCAAGTGTACATGGTTGCAACCTCGGGTCCTGGGTGACATTCCCCCACAAGATCCACTAGCTGGGAGTGAGCGTAACTATTGTGCGCTCCTCCTCGGATATACTTAGTGCGAATCCACTCTGGCTCTTCTGGCAGATCTTCTTCGACGACATCAGGAGTAGAGGAATTAACGTCAGCACTTGGGGCATGGGGGCTTTCTTCCCCGTGGTACTCTTCGCTACTGGAGATTTCCTGGATCTCCTCCTCTGGTTCTTCCTGAGATTCCACCATTGGCGATTGAGGTTCAGGAGGGGCATGTCCTCCGGTGCTGATGCGGACTGACCGACGAAGCTTAGACATCTTGAACACGACCAAGATAGATTAGAACAACATTTTCACAATAGAATAAGTCAAGTGTAGCATAAACAGTTTGAGAAATTATATACAAGGATGTAAGCATGAAAGAGAAGGTAAGGACAAGATAAGAAGACCATTCTAACTAGGCTTGCGTCCTACAGTCAACACTTGCTCTGATACCAATTTGTCATACCCAATTTTAAGAATAAAATTGAATGCGAATAACTCATGTGTGCCCAGAGATCAATCACACACATAAGCCGACAAATCTTAGAATAGTACCATCACTGAGTGCTTATTACATAACGAATAATATTCTTAAACATAACAACAGAAAATAAAGATAACTCTCGCGACGAAGCTCCATTTCACAGGGAACGCCGACTGGTTGACCACTAGCCTAGTACTCCTCACGGTAGTCTTCATAGCCATCTGAAGGGGTTGAGAAAGCAAGAGTGAGCACTTCAAGTACTCAGCAAGAGTAACATCGGGTTATGAAACTCAAAAGGCTGACACTGTCTGTACTGCAGTTGCTTTTAACTTGGTCAAGTTTTACCAATACTTAGCTTTAGTTATGCATAACCCAATTATTAACCACATGATAAGATTAATAAGCATCATTAACAATTAAACATTAAACAACATGATCATCTACACTGTGAGTTTTCTAGGCCGCTCGTAACCGTGAGCACGGTTATCATGATAGATTTACACTCTGCAGAGGTTATACACTTTACCCACAAGCCATATTGCCCATATGCCCGGGATAGCTAGTCCCATAACACTGCCAATGTGAGCAGGCAGGGAACACTATGAAGTCTTTCAAAAGCCCTTTCTAGCATGTAGCGGACCCTGTGGACCCAATGCAAAGGGGAATATGGGACACCCCGATGGTACCACCTGCAGCGGTCCCCACACAAGCTATACCCCATAACCAGCTCGGCAAAGGTGCCTTTCACGAACCACAAGCATGCTAGTCCAAACTTCATACTTAACTAAAGCCAGAGCCATTATAGCACTCATGGTTGCATTTAAATCCCAGCTTTTGCCCTACAGTGGGGTCCTATTCCATGTTGCTACAAAAGCCAATTTTATCTCATTGTTGCATATATCATTAGTCAAGATTCGATTCAATATTCATCATGTAAAGCATAGCAAAGCTACCCATATGCATGAAAACCCATGGTGACAAGGTACAATGTAACAAGCTATGGTATAGATCTAAATAGGAATCAATTTAGACACATGCAATCGTGACTAGGTGAATTAGGGTGAATAGGTAACAAGGATGATCCCATGTTAAACTTGCCTTGACCACAAAACTTCTGGTGATCCTGATCTGCTGCAAAGAACTCTTGCTCACTGAAGATCTCACCGGTTGTACTCGATCAACATCACCACGCAATCATCCGAACAATCATACACGAAGCAATAAAGATATGATCAGAACATTACATCATAAACAACAAAGAGATTTTGAAAAGATTATAAAACAGATCTATACTTTACTACGGTCACAAAGACGCGAGAACCACGCTAAACGGATCTAAAACGGATAAACTATAGATTAAACAAGATTTTGAAAAGGGCAAGATTAAGACATTAAAAGAATTAATTTACTTTTATTTTCAAAAGTAATTAACATAGATGAAATCTATACTACTGGATAGAGCATAAAATTACGGATCTAATGCAACTTGAACGGATCGATTTGGATTTAAAACGAGCAAATTATAAGCATTTTCTTTTATTTTCAAAATAAAACAGATCTAAAAAGGGAAATACGTTTTCCAAAGGGGAAAACGTAAAGCTAGAATCCGCTTTAGGACTGCGGGTTGAGGGCCAGAAAACCCGAGGGTCTCTTTAGCAAAATAACCAGGCCGAAAGGGTATCGGTGTATTAAATCCATCCGATCTAATCTGGACGGCCCAGATTAGAAGGAGGGAGGGAGAGGGTGGCGCTCTGCCGGACCAGGGCAGCGCACGGTGGTGCCATGGCCGGCCCGAGCCCATGCTCGCCGGCGGGGGTCGATCAGAGGCTCTGGGGCTTGGTTTTCGAATCCGAGAGCACTGGGAGAAAGAGGAGAGGGAGGCGAACTCACCAAGGACAAAGGCGGGGCTCGATGAAGGGCTTGGATGGCCGACGACGACGTACAGCGGCAGCGGAACTCCTGCACATGGCGAGAAGGTCAACCGGAGCATAATTGAAAGGGAGAAGAGGGAGGGGAGGTGTTCCACGACTCCGCGAAGGCGATTCGAGGCTCGAAGAAACTCACAGAGGCGATGGAGCGGTGCTGTGCTTGGCGGCGGCGCTGCTGCTAGCTTGAGGCGAGGGCAATGCGAGTAGATGGGGAAAAAGCGGCGGGGTATGGCGCTATATATAGCGGCTAGGGAGGAGGCCGGTGCGGCTACGCCTATCTGCGGAGAAATCGCAAAGGCGGTTGCGGGTTTGTCGCGCACGCGGTGAACGAGCAGAGTCCGAGTCGAACTCGACTGGAAGGAAGGGAAGGGGCTGACGCGTGGGCCGCTGCGTCAGAGAGAGAGAGGGGCCGAGACCGAGCGGAAGTCGAGGCTCGAGCGAGGGTCGAGGCTCGAGGCGGAGTTGAGCTCGAGGCCGAGCAGGGGTCGAGGCTCGGGCAGGGTCGAGACCGAGGAGGGGTCGAGCTCGGGGCCGAGTCGAGCGGAGCGGGGTCGAGGGCGAGGATGTGGCCGGCCCACACGGGAGAGGAAGGGAGAGGGGAGGCAGGCCGACTGGGCCGAGGCAGAAAACAGAGAGAGAGGGAAAAATGGTTTTGAAATCTTTTCTAGGGTTTTGCAAATTCAATCAACACAAGAAAATGCAGAGGCATGCTATGCACATACAAGTGGAACCCTAGCATGTGATATTAGTTTTAGTTTTATTTATTTAATTCTATGATCACAGAATTATTTGAAATAAATCAAATTTAAGCAAATTCAAATCTAATTTCTATTTCCAAATTTTAGGGTGTTACAAGTGTCATGACAAGTTAATGTAAATTTAGCTGTAGTGCTCACACACACACTATTTTATCTGATAATTTCCATACATTTTCTTGAAATATGAATTCTGTGATGTTTTACATATCTTTGCTTGTAACTTAGATTTTGTATAATGAACTTATCAATTTTGCATCTCTGTACTATAGGCTGCCATGGAAACTATGTTAGCTGAACCTGCTCAAGGTTTAGAGACTCCAAGATCTAGTACTGAAGTTGTTTCCAAGGTCCTGTCTCAAACCAGTGTTGCTTCTACATTCCTGAAGAATGCTGGTCTTCAAACTCCAGGGTCAAAATCAGCTGCATCAGCTGCAAGAGAAGTGCAACTTCAGGAACAACTAAACGAAGAGAAGGCACAGGCTGATCTTCTTGAACAAGAAGTGGACACCCTAAATAAGAAAGGTCAAGAAACAGAAGAAACATTGTCGAAGACCCAAGAACAGGTGCTCAGGAACCAGCAAGAGATGGAGGAGTTCAAGAAGAAACAGGAAGCCAATGATCAGATGCTTAAGGCCATCTTGAACCTCAGCTCAGGTAATAGAGCTACTTAGTTCATTTGTTCCTTCTTGTTGGGCTCCTCTTGCAATGCTTGTGGACTTTGTTGATTGTCGTCGTCGCTTTGTGAACTTGTGTACTATTGAATTGAAGTTGTTTGGGTGGTGAAACAATAATGGCTGACTTTCAACTTGGGGTTCCCATGTGTTTTGGAACCTCGTTGTATTATAAACATTCAATTTGTGATGTATGAACCAGTTTGTGGAATAATGTTTGTGCTGTATGAATCAGTTCATTCTTGTGAACTGTTCTAGATTGATTTATTGTGAGTGGGCATGAATGTGACCAAAATGAGTGACACATCTGTCATATTTTATGATGAAAACTGTCATTATGTGAAAACCACGTGTCCACCTCACAGAGATACACGTGGCAATATCTGCGGGTAACACGTGGCAACACCACAGCATTGCAAGTGTCAGCGTCGTAGCGAACCACGTGTCGCACTCAGAGAGAAACATGTGTTGAACTCACAGCGTGACATGTGGCAACATCACTACGCGACACGTGTTGAACTCACAATGTGACACGTGGCAACCTCACTACGCGACATGTGGTAACCTCACTGTGTGACATGTGGCAACCTCACTGCGTGACACGTGGCAACCTCACAGTGCGACAAGTGGCAGTCCCTAAGCGACACACGTGGCCAACACAGAAAGAAACACGTGTCGAACTCACAGCGTGACACGTGGCAATCCTAGCAGCGTGACCCGTGGTAGTAACTAAGTGGGACACGTGTCCTCGTCTTAGCGAAACACGTGGCGAACACAGAGAGAAACACATGGCGAACTCACAGGTTACCACATGGCGACCTCACAGCATGACACATGTCGACCTATGCAGCATACACGTGTACTCTGAACACCGGCGGAAAAATATCTGTGACGGTGCAAAAATCATCATTGATGAAACCCTTTCTATGACGAAAATTTTAAAATCGTCACTATTTTATATCTATGACGCGACAAAGATGACAAACAGAATTTCGTCATAAACTCATCACAGAAATGTGTCCATGACGTTTTTGGGATTTACCATGACAAAAGTAGAGCGTCATGGATGTGAGATTTTCTTGTAGTGATCATATATCTTGTTCTCAGTCCTCGAATTTTAGTCCCCGGGTGTTGTGCTGCTTCGCGCTGCCCTTCTGCGCCGTGGTTGTAGTCCCCGAGCCTTGCTCGGTGTAATTTGGACGAAGTCCTCAAGCCTGGTCGGGTATGCGACCAAGCAGCTGAGTCGTGGTTGTTGTCGATGAAGTCCCCGAGTATCGCTGTTTGTGGTGCTTACCGACCAGATTACCATAGCCATGTTACTGTAGCTGCAGAAAAGAGATCATAACAAGGTTGTACGTCCAGTCCCCGAAACTATAGTGTTAGTGGTATTTTGGAAAACATTAACCGTAATTTGGAGAAATTAATTAGAAGTAAATACGAAATTAATAGAAAGGAAGTAAGTTGGTCGAATTAACCGCGCACTTAGCGGCCGAAGTCGTGGCACGGAAAGTTGGCGTGGCGGTTTCGTATTTGATCGTTGCGGTTTCCCAAAAACCCTGGGAGGCGAAGCATCATGCCCGTGGATATAAAAAGGGGGTTCGGCGGCGGCGGTGGTTTCCATTCTACTATTGCGGTGGAACTCTATCGACTTCCGCCATAATTTCCCGGCGTTTCTTTGGTGCGAGATTTCTCTCCTCACCAGTGATGACGTCGAAGAAGGGTGGTGCGGTAAAGCTGTCCGCGGCGATGGCTGCGGCTACAAGATCGTCGTCAGCAGTTAGAAGAGATTCTACGGCGCCGACCCCAAATGTTAAGGTTGAGGAGCTGGAGGTGTCGCCCTGGGCGAAGCATCGGATGCAGAGCACTCTGAAGGAAGATGATATCAACACCCTTGTGTTCGGTGGTTTACTCCCATATAAGGAGGTCGATGGATGGCGGTCGACATTCGGTGAGTCGTTTCCGACGCCGAATACGGGTGAGCTTGTGGTTTTCGAGCCATTCTTCCGTTGTGGTTTTGGGGTTCCCGTCCATCCTTTCCTTCGTGGTCTATTACGGTACTATGATATCTCACTCTGCAACCTGAACTCTAACTCAAACGTGCACATTGCAACCTTTATTCACATGTGTGAGACATTTATTGGGATCTATCCTCATTTTGATTTATTCCGATACTTCTTCCGTTAGAAGCCGAATGGGACTGGGTCATCCGGTATTATTAGCTCTGTATATCTTCAACTCAGGGATGGTATGTCTAGTGAGTATATCTCGATGCCACTACACTCCAAATTTGCTGGACACAAGTCAAGGTGGTTTTATGTTCATCAGGAGGAGCCCTGCGCGCCGTGTGATCTCGCGCTGGTGCCCATAGTCCTTCAAACCTAGTCGAAGCCGCCGTCCGAGGTTGGTTTGGATTAGGTGTAGTTGTTGCTGAAGTTGCTCGATTGCCGTACTCTTGACGGCGTGCGGGTAGCGTCTAGTTTCATCGCCAGGCCTTGTCAGCCTTGTAAAGATAGGGGGCATCCAGCTTTTGAATATGCTAGTGTTGATACCGTTTTTTGGCACGTGTCAAATGAGCTAAGACTTGCATTGATCGGTAGTCGTTTTCTATCGGCATCGGAAGGTCATCGGTTAATGTTACCGATGAGAATGAATGCTGCGAAAAGGATAAGTTTGTTGCCGATGGAAGCTGGACCATTCTTACCGATAGAAGTTAATTGGTAAAGACAAGTTACCAGTGGAGGTGAAGAGTTGCCGATGCCAATTGGAAGGTATTACCAATAAGGAGATGATGCCGATGGACACAGGGTGACGTGGCGGTTGACGACAGCAGAGGAGTGCCGATGGCAATAGAAGGAAGTTGCGGATTGAAGAGTCTGCCGATGGAAAGTTTCATCGAAGAGAAGACATAAGGAAACTGGTGATTTCATACCAGTATTGTTATAGAAGTTTGAGTCCGACTCTTGCATGAGTCATTTATTTTCCTTAAAAATAGAGATGTCTGTTTAGGAAAATATTATTTGGGTCCGACTCCTGCGCGGGTTAGTTGTTTCCTTAAAAATAGGAGTTTTGTTTAGGAAAGGTACGAGTTGTGTCTGTCTACAACTCCTTTTGCTGGAGTATAAATATGTACCTAGGGGTCATGAGAAAAAAGGAATCAATCATACATCAAACAAATCAATTACTCTTATCTACTTTTATTGCAATTTACCCTTTTATTGCATTAGCCTTAGTTTATCTACGAGTTCTTCAAGCTTCGACGGGCTGCATCACCTTGATCTCCGTCAAACCCTTGTAAGTTCCGCATGGGAGTAATATGAGCTTTGACATCCGAGCGCATCGCTGTTGTCTCGTTCAGCTCTGCTCTAGTTATCCTGATCAAGCCGCAGTCTTGACATCTGGGCGTATCGCCGTTGTCTTGTTTGGATCTTGATCTAGTTATCGTCCTTGTTGATTAACTGGTCAAATCGACTGCACACCTTTGGATATCGAATTCGGGTAATAGCCCGAGGTGTTCGCAGATCCTGATGCTTTTTGTGTCAACACCTCTTTTGGCATGCCCAGTGGGACCAATTATACATCTATCATGGGTAATCATACTGACGTCAACCAGAGGAATGTCATTGAAGTCTCCGAGGCTGATCTAAAAGATGATCAGAAGCTGGCTATGGATCGGGCTATGGAGGAGTACAAGCAATTGTATCTGAAGTCCTTCAGCCTAAGCAGGAGCGGCGAAGCCATCTAGAAGCAAGATCCGTCATTGCCACGGTAGGTCACATTTGATGCCAATCCTGGTGAGTTGCAAGAGATAGTTAATTCTACCTTAAATCAAGCATTAATTAGCCACTCCAATGTGTTGTCCAATACCGTGTACAATGCTGTTATGCAATCTTTCAAAGAAGGACAAGCACCTCAGTATGTTGGTCCAGCGTATCATCAACCTGGATCGGCATCTATAAATCCATCGGCAGCCCTAATGCCGGTTCAACAGCCTGGCGTACTAATGTATCATTATGGAAGTCTAGCAAACACTCAGTGGAGCATCGGTACAGCAACTGATGAATGTAATACCACAGCATGATCCAGTGAGTATGCGAGGTTACCCATCGGCCAATCAGCCGATGTATAACGTCCAGATGACTGGTGCTGTGCCCATGCCAACTATTCTAAATTATATTCCACCAAGACCCGAAGGGGCACATCAGCCGACTCCACCAGTCAACAATCAGCCAACGAGTCGGCAAGAGCAGGATGCATATTGGACCGATAAGATTGCCGAAGTGATGAAGGAACAATTCAGCATTAAACCCAAGGTTAATACATACTCTTATCGGATGCCATATCCTTCGGCATATGACTTAATTCCTCTCCCAAATTGGTACAAGGTGCCGGATTTTACCAAGTTCTCTGGCCAAGATGACACGTCGACGATGGAGCACATCAATCGCTTCATTATCCAGTGTGGAGAAGCTGCCAGCAGAGAAGAGCTAAGAGTGAGATTGTTCTCATCGTCATTGTCTGGATCGACATTCACATGGTTTATATCATTGCCTCCAAACTCTGTAATCACTTGGGCCGATCTGGAGAGGCAGTTTCATAAATACTTCTTCGCTGGCATACATGAGAAGAAGATTACCGATTTGGTTAAGCTGAGGCAACGTAATGATGAATCGGTGGAAAGCTTTGTCAAGAGGCTGCGAGCCACGAAGAACAAGTGCTACAGCTTGATGCTTGATGATCGACAATTGGCAGATTTGGCCTTCCAAGGATTACTGTCACACATCAAAGACAGCTATGCGTCTCAAGAGTTTGAAAGTCTGAGCCACCTTGTGCAGAGAATTGCCGATCAGGATGTCAAGACTTTTGAACCTAGAAAAACTTGGAATAAGAAGGTGACCTTCATTGAGCAAGAAGAAGATTCCGATGAAGAGCTAAGCATTAGCGCTGCCGAATGGGTGAAGGATAAGAAATCTGTGTCTTGTCCGTTTGGCCAGAAAGAAGCTGAAAGGTTCACCTTTGATATCACCAAGGCCGATAGGATGTTTGACTTATTACTTCAAGAAGGGTGGATCAAGTTGGCGCCTAATCAAGTAATTCCATCGACCGAAGAGCTCAGGAAGATCAGGTATTGCAAGTGGCACAATGCAACTTCGCACAGTACCAATGACTGCAAAGTATTCAGGCAGCAGTTGCAGTCAGAAATTGAATCTGGACGAATTAAATTTGAAAATTCTAAAGCCCAGAAATCGATGAAGATTGATCAACACCCGTTTCCAAATAATATAGTAGAAACTGGTGGAAAACTAAAGTGCTGACATCGGAAGCTGCCAGGAGGAATGCAACGGTAGATCCTGACCATCAAGTACCTGAACGTGTTGAGAGGAGGTTTGCCGATGACAGAAAGGGCAAGAAAGTTGCCGATGAAAGTAGCAGTGCCAAGAGTGCTCTTGGTGTTGTAATCACGCATAGGCGGTCAAGACAAGATGATCGGCAATCGCAGGAGGAGCGATATCGGCCGGAAGAAGAAAAGCACCAAGAGTGGCTTCGGCATAAGGGCCACTGGAAGTGTCCCTTCTTTGTTCATTGCTGGGAAGAAGGCATCAAGCAACCTACTGCCGATAATTGTCCTGAATGCAACGGATATTACCCTACCAATCGGTCAGAAAAGAAGCCTTGCTTTGACGATCGGACATCCAGGTATGCTAGGCCGCTCAGAGAAAAGAAATCGGCACATGACCGACTGGGGGGCAAGCTCAGCGCGCATGACAGACTTGGCAGGCGTGTTGGTCAAGAAGAACTTGAGGAAATGGCCAATGCAAGAGTGCTCAACGAAGAAATATTCTCCAGAGATCCAAACATAAGGAGTGGTGCCGATGCAAGCAGTGGGAGGCAGCACCAGCTTGTTTGGAAAACCAAGCTTCCTCAATGGTGCCCTAAGGGTCTGACGAAGACTCAGAAAAGGAGAATCTAGCGCGAACGCGAAAGTGACTTATATGACAGTGAAAATCCTTCAAAGAAAAAGCAGTGGAGGCCAAAACGCAAGGATAGGGATCCATCGGCAGAAGTCAATATGGTCGTCATATTGCCGATGGAGTTCATGGCACCTGTCAGCGATGATGAAGAAGCTACTGAAATGACACAATTGGTGTTGGATCCGATGGCAGCTATCTTTGAGAAGCCTGCCGATGATGAAAGGCAGCACCTAAGGGCTCTGTTCGTTAAAGGCAAAGTAGATGGATAGCCTGTAACGAAGATACTGGTGGATGGTGGAGCGTCCATCAACATAATGTCGTATGTCATGTTCAAAAAGCTTGGGAAAGGCGACCAAGACTTAGTCAAGACAGACATGAAGCTTAAAGATTTTGAAAACTTCGTTAATCGTTGCATCAGCAAAATCGGAGACTTACGAGCAAACGAGATGCATATCGGGTGAAGCTTGGGACACAGAATTCCTCAAAGTTGTCGATTACCGTATTACACCAATCCAAGCAGTCGGTCCTGAAGAAGAGTTTTAATGGATCGATTCGCCGATGATGGAAAACTGAGACAGGGTTTCACGTCCGCCGATGATTTACTAGAGATAGACATCGGCGATGGTAGTAAGCATAGGCCTACTTTTATTCGTGCTAAGTTAGATTCTCATTGTAAACAACAGTTAACCGATTTATTAAAGGAATACAAAGATTGTTTTGCTTGGGATTATACACAATAGTCGAACATCGGTTGCCTATTAAGTCTGGTTTCCAGCCACATCGGCAACCTGCGCGCCGATGCAATCCTATGGTGTTGCCTGACATTAAAGCTGAAATCACAAAGTTAATTGAAGCTGTGTTTATTCGGCAATGTCGATATGCCGATTGGGTTTCTAATGTGGTTCATGTGTATAAGAAGAATGGAAAACTTCGTGTTTGTATTGATTTCAGGAATCTCAACAAGGCTACACCGATGGATGGTTATCCGATGCCCGTTGCCGATTTGCTGGTTAATGCTGCCGCTGGACATCAAATCATTAGCTTCATGGATGGTAATGCTAGATATAATCAGATATTCATGGCTGAAGAAGACATATCCAAGACTGCTTTTAGATGTCTAGGTCATGTCGGTTTATTTGAGTGGGTTGTCATGACTTTTGGCTTGAAGAATGCCGGTGCTACTTATCAAAGAGCAATGAATTTTGTCTTTCATAAGTACATCGGCACGATAGTCGAAATCTATATTGATGATGTGGTGGTTAAGTCTGGAAATTTTGAGAAGCATCTTGCCGATTTGCGAAAAATCCTGGAGTGCACAAGGGAGCATGGGTTGAAGATGAATCCTAACAAGTGTGCATTTGGTGTATCGGCAGGTCAGTTTCTGGGTTTCATGGTGCATCAAAGAGGGATTGAGATCGGCAGAAAATCTATCGATGCAATTAATAAGGTGGTTTCCCCTACAAACAAGACTGAGCTGCAATCTTTGATCGTCAAGATTAATTTCATTAGAAGATTTATATCCAATTTATCTGGTAAGATTAAATCTTTTAGTCTATTGTTAAAGTTGAAGGCCGATCAAGAATTTACATGGAAAGAGGAACAACAGTTAGCCTTGGAGGAGATCAAGAAATATTTGGTAAACCCTCCAGTCTTGGTTGCACCTCAGCTCGGGAAGCCCTTCAGGTTGTATTTGTCTGTCGATGACGGTGTTATCGGGTCAGCCTTAATCCAAGAATTTGAAGGGAAAGAACGCGTGATTTATTATTTAAGCAGAAGGCTGGTAGATGCTGAAGCCAGGTATTCGGCCATAGAAAGATTGTGTTATGCTTATATTTCTCTTGCATAAAATTAAGGCACTATTTATTATCGGCTGAATGCACTGTTATCTGCAAAGATGATGTGCTCAAGTATATGCTGTCGATGCCAATATTAAGTGGGAGAATTGGCAAATGGATTCTGGCACTTTCTGAATTTGATCTGAGGTATGAATCGGCTAAGGCAGTTAAAGGTCAGGTGATGGCCGATTTTGTTACTCAGCATTGCAATATGATAAGTTCTATAGAGATTACTCCTTGGACTTTGTTCTTTGATGGGTCTACGTGCAAAGAAGGGGCAGGTATTGGCCTTCTCTTGATTTCACCCCGAGGACAGAAATACGAGATTTCACTACCGATTGTTCCTACCTCGACGAACAATCAGGATGAATACCAGGCTCTGCTAAGGGGATTGGAATTGCTCAGGGAGGTTCGTGCCGATGCTGTTGAGATCTTCGGTGATTCCATGTTGGTAATTAATCAATTGATTGGAACATATGAGTGCCGAAGTGAAGCTTTAATTGCAACCCATGAAAAGTGTTTGCGGTTATTAAAAGAGTTCAAAGAGTACCGCCTTGAGCATATTCCTAGGTTGCATAATGAAGAGGTCAATCGGTTAGCACAGAATGCTTCAGGATATCAGCCGATTCAAGAAGTCATGACATCGGTAATGGTTGCCGATGACTGGAGAAAAGAAATTGCCGATTACTTAAGAGATCCGTCTAAGAAGGTTGAAAGGCGTCTAAGGTTTCAAGCTACCAAGTATGTGCTCCTTGATAATGAATTGTATTATCGGACAATTGATAGGGTTTTGCTCAGATGCCTTGGTAAAGAAGAGTCAAAAGAGTTGATGGGCGAGATGCATGAGGGTGTGTGTGGAGCACATCAATCGGCATTCAAGATGAAATGGATGATTAGGCGGAATGGATATTATTGGCTGACAATTCTTGAAGATTGCTTCAACTATTTTAATGGGTGCCAAGATTGTCAGAAGTTTGGTAATATCCAGAGGGAACCTGCATCGGCAATGAATCCTGTAATCAAGCCTTGGCCATTTAGGGGATGGGCTATTGATCTCATCGGTAAGATTTATCCGCCATCAAGCAAGGGGCATAAGTTTATACTTGTCGCTACCGATTACTTTACAAAGTGGGTTGAAGCAATTCCCTTGAAGAAGGTGACATCGGCAAACATGGTAGATTTTGTAAAAGAACATATTGTTTACCAATTCGGTATTCCTCAAAGTATTACCACTGATCAAGGAACTATGTTCACATCGGGAGAGTTTGATGAGTTCGCTGCTGGTATGGGGTTCAAGGTATTGAATTCTTCTCCTTATTATGCCCAAGCTAACGGTCAGGCTGAGGCGACTAATAAAGGAATTATTAAGCTTATCAAACGCAAGATTGAAGAAAACCCTAGAAGGTGGCATATAGTGTTAAATGAAGCCTTATGTCATATCGGATGGCGTGTCATGGTGCAACCAAAGTTTCGCCGTATTAGTTAGTCTATGGACATGATGTTGTCCTGCCTTGGGAAGTTAAAACTGGTTCTAGGCGATTGTTTTCTCAAGATCAATTAACAGCCGATGAGTATGATACTCTTATGAAGGATGGGTTAGAAGACTTAGCAAGTCATCGGTTAAGAGCTTTGATCAACATTGAAGAGAATAAGAAAAGGGTTGCCAGATGGTATGACAAGAAGGTAAAGGTGAAAGAATTTGCCGATGGTGATCTAGTATGGAAATTGATTTTACCGATTGGGACTAAGGGTTCTAAGTTTGGAAAATTGTCTCCTAATTGGGAGGGTCCTTTTTGGATAAATCAGTCTGCTCCAGGTAATGCATATATTTTGGAAACCCTCGAAGGGGTTGCGTTTCCTAGAGCGATCAACGGTAAATACTTGAAGAAATATTACCCTAGTATTTGGGTAGATGCATAAGGTATCCGTTTGAATGCCGATGAAAGAAAAAGTTATAAGACATCGGTAAAAACGTACTGGCGTTATATTACAAAGCAAAATCAAGTATCACTGTTGCACTTGCTGATATGATGAATTGTGACAAATTACAATAAGGATTGAATAGCTGATATTGCACGCAGGCAGATTTGCTCTATTTCTTCCATCTCTTTGGCGTCTTCATCGGCAGATCCTTCTATTGGTTTGATCTTTTTCTTTGTCCGAAGAGCTTGATGTGCGTCAGCATCTCTTTCTTGTTGTAAAGTTTGGATGGTGCCTAGAAGTTCAGTATTCTGTTGATTGGCTGCAATCAAGGCTTCGTCAACCTATTTTAGCTCTGCTAATAGTTGTTCCTTCCTTGCCGATAGATGGGCAATGTCTTTATCAATCTCCGCGCCAAAAGCTTCTAGGCGACCTATGTCCTTGTGTTTTTCATCGGCAGATCACTTGAATTGAAGCATTCTCTCTTTAAGTTCTGATTGAGCAGTTCTATCGGCTATACGACGAGAGAGCCTTTGATATTGGAGTTGCTTACTCTCAAGGAACGCTGCCTGGAAGAGTGTTTCTTCTATATCGGCAGATAAATGGCCTTGAATGTCTTTGAAAGCTATCTTTACTGCAGTGGAGTCTTGGACGAGGTGAGATGTGTCTTGTTGCAGTAAAGATAGCAATGTTTCGAGCTTGAGTTTAACTTCTGCCAATAGAGCTGGAGCAGAGCTTTCTTCGTCTTCGTCTTCATCGAGGAAGTTGACGGCGAAGGAGAACAAGCTATTCACTGGAGCAGAGCCTCCTTCGTCTTCGTTTTCATTGGGAAGGTTGACGGCGAAGGAAAATAAGCTGTCAGGGGAGTCTTGGGCCTGAAAAGAAGGAAATTAGAGTCTGTCAATCACAAGTTTATGTTGCGAGTTCTATGACAGTTGGCTTACCATCTTAAAACGGATCTCCTGCCTGGGACTTGGGAAGGCAGATGGCATGGTGTCATCTTGAAGATCGGCAGCGGTTGCCGATGAACTTGCGTCCATGGGAGGAGTGGTTGGTGCTGGTGGCGTTGTTGCTGGTGCTACTTCTGCTGTGGCAGTTGACCTTTGCGGTGATGATGCTGTCCTCTGATCAGGAATTTCATTGGGTGTAGGTACTGGTACCGATGCCGATACTGTCTCTGTTGCTGCAGCTGGTTCCTATGGAGTTGGTATCATTGCCTGGTCGGGAGTTTCTTCCAAGGGTTGCTCGGGATAGACGCCGATGTCGGCTCTGGAGTTGGTGCATCAACGAGGATTGGCGATGCAACTGGGGTTGATGGCACAGATGGGGTGGCGCGCCTCAAGCGTTTCTTCTTTGGGGCAGCAGTTGGTGAGCTAGTACGTTTCGGTTGCGAAGCTTGGGGGGCATCGGCAGCATGAGTTGGAGAAGATTGTACATTCGGAGTAGCTGCCGATGACCTCGTTGCCTGTAAAAAATATTTGGTGCAAGTTAAACAAAGTAAATGTTGCCGATAAGAATTTGTAATCGGTATGAGTGAAATAAAAACTTACTGCAAAAGCTCACGCCAAGATGGCGGCAGCAGCCGATGGAGTAGCGATGGTCTTTGCAGGTGTCGGCTTAGGTTTGAGGGTAACCTTAGGTACCCTTTGAGGTATAAAGGCAACCAATGTAGGAGCCTTGTTGCCGATGATTGATGCGGGGCTCATTATCCGAAGGTTGAAGTGTTTGCTGCTTTTACTCATTCGGGGGATTGGATCGTCAACCTATTAAGTAAAGGAGGGTCAGGTGCCGATGCCGATGGTAGAAGTGAATAATAAGAGATGCATTAGAATAAAGGACTTACTGCGTCATTGGGAATGATGTGAGCGGCGTCGATCAAATGCCGATAGTAGTGCGATGATCTGGCGAACAGTTGGCTTCTCCATTCTTGCCACCAAGATTTGTATGCCTCCGTGATAAAGGATGTTGGTGCCCAAGAGGATAGGTCAATGTTTGATGTATCGGCATGGGGGGAAAGATTGACAATCCTGTTCCAATCCATAGCACTGGAGATGACTTCTCTTGGCTTTATCACGTTGGCGTAGCTAAGTTTGATCGGCAATTGACCAAATGTCAGCTGCCTTGCTGCTGCCGATGGATAGTAGAATTCATAAGACGTAGGAGCATTCTTCCCGGTTCCAAAGATATTGACTGGAATAGCTCAGGGAATAATGTTAGCCTTCATGATTATTTCATTCTGCGGTACATTCCAATCGGTAAGGTTGAACAACAGGGGGAATTGGTTGTTCTCGTAAACATAGGGCCACCAGAGCCGTTCTGCAGCAGGGATTCCATTGTAAAGCTTTTGAAAGAACCTGCCGAATTGATCTGCATTGGCATCGGTTCCTGGTAGCACTATGATAGCCTCCCCAAAATTGAGTGGGGGATGAGTTGCCGATTCATCATCATCAAATACATAGTCCTCCGATATATCCCTTGGAAATTGCTGAGTGAATAAGTCAAATTGAAGGACCTTGTACATGTGTGCGTTCAACCACATGTTTATAAACCACCAAGGACCCCCGAGATTGCCGATGGGCTCGCCTAGCAACAACTTCCTGGATACTTGGTGCAGGAGGTGGTATACCGATCCAAGGAGGTATCGGCCAAGAGGAAGTCTTGCTCCATCGGCTAGGAGCTCTGCTGCTAGGAGATACATGGTGGTAGGTCCAACTGTTCTACCACAGAAGATAAATTTTTCCAGCCACATATTCAAGAAGATGGCGTGCTCCCTCTGACCTACCGATCTAGTCTTTTGGTTCTCTTGGATGTATCCGGTCCAACCGCCGATATTGCGTGTATTCACTTTATATTTAGCTTTCCTACCGAAAAGGTTGGAGGGATCGGCAGAAGAGACATCAAGGCCGGTAAGCATATGCACAGCGGCAAGAGTGGGAGTAGCTGGTCCATGTCTGAACAAAAAGGCATTCATTGTATCGGACCAGAAATAAGAAGCATCCATCATCATGTTCTCATTCTTTGCCATATCGGCAATGGAGAGTCTAATACACTGATCTAGGTTACGTTCTGCCCAGTAAACTTGTTGTGTTCTGATTATTCTGAGATACCAGTTTTTCCATCCCTTGGTGGGTTTGGGCCATGAACGAAAGCCGTCTTTCCACAACCCTAGACTAAAGCATTCAGATCTGAAAGGGATGTGGTTGGTCTCAGCTTTAATCAGATTGGTGGGATCGATGTTCCCCATTGGGCCTAGGCAGTTGAAGTTAGATTGCTCAATTGGGATTACTACCTTGTTGTACATTTCCTAGGTTTCAGAAAAATCAAAGAAATAAAGGGGAAAAGGATTACGAAATTAATACGAAAAAGAAACTGGCAGGAGATGAAGTGAGAAGAGGGCAAATTTACTTTGGGAACATTGAAGGGGATCGCCATTGAAACTGGGGAAGTCCTTGTGATTCATGCTCTGCTTGCAGAAGTCGCCGTCGCTTGAGTTCACAGAACTGTTCTTCGGAGCCGCCGCCGAGGTTGAAGATGAAGGCAGATGAAAGTGAATGTAGGCTCAGGGTGAAAAAACAGATTGGATGGTGGTAACTTTTATAAGCCTGGTCAGGGGTATTTTTGAATTTTCTTCGCACTGAACAGGAATGTGGAAGGGTATGCAATAGGTATGTGCGGCTATCGAGGAGATATAATTGGGCTTACAAGTGTTCATGCTATAGTCGTGGAGTTTTGTTGATAAATTGCGATTTTTACGCGTAGTAATCGAGGAGGTCGTGCAAGTATCTTGGAGGGAAGGTTACAGTAGAGAAAATTTTGGGGCGTAAAATATTCTACACTCCGAAATTGGGGGGCATGTGTTGACACCATTTTTTGGCACGTGTCAAATGAGCTAAGACTTGCATTGATCGGTAGTCGTTTTCTATCGGTATCGGAAGGTCATCGGTTAATGTTACCGATGATAATGAATGCTGCGAAAAGGATAAGTTTGTTGCCGATGGAAGCGGGACGATTCTTACCGATAGGAGTTAATTGGTAAAGACAAGTTACCAGTGGAGGTGAAGAGTTGCCGATGCCGATTGGAAGGTATTACCGATAAGGAGATGATGCCGATGGACACAGGGTGACGTGGCGGTTGACGACAGCAGAGGAGTGCCGATGGCAATAGAAGGAAGTTGCGGATTGAAGAGTCTGCCGATGGAAAGTTTCATCGAAGAGAAGACATAAGGAAACTAGTGATTTCATACCAGTATTGTTATAGAAGTTTGAGTCCGACTCTTGCATGAGTCATTTATTTTCCTTAAAAATAGAGATGTCTGTTTAGGAAAATATTATTTGGGTCCGACTCCTGCGTGGGTTAGTTGTTTCCTTAAAAATTGGAGTTTTGTTTAGGAAAGGTACGAGTCGTGTCTGTCTACAACTCCTTTTGCTGGAGTATAAATACGTACCTAGGGGTCATGAGAAAAAAGGAATCAATCATACATCAAACAAATCAATTACTCTTATCTACTTTTACTGCAATTTACCCTTTTATTGCATTAGCCTTGGTTTATCTACGAGTTCTTCAAGCTTCGACGGGCTGCATCACCTTGATCTCCGTCAAACCCTTGTAAGTTCCGCATGGGAGTAATCTGAGCTTTGACATCCGGGCGCATCGCTGTTGTCTCGTTTAGCTCTGCTCTAGTTATCCTGATCAAGCCACAGTCTTGACATCTGGGCGTATCGCCGTTGTCTTGTTTGGATCTTGATCTAGTTATCATCCTTGTCGATTAACTGGTCAAATCGACTGGCACACCTTTGGATATCGAATTCGGGTAATAGCCCGAGGTGTTCGCAGATCCTGACGCTTTTTGTGTCAAAAGCTGGTAAGGGTGACAGTACTCAGGAGGCGCCTAAAAGTATCGAGTCAGCTGTTGCTGACAAGCGTTTAAACTATTTCTTTGATCTTGCGAAGCGTTCTTCGCCGCGTCGTCCGAGGAAGGACTTTTCTCTTCGTCGTCCTCCCCCTAGGTTTCGATGTCTGTAGCTTTATCTTGTGTTGTAATGTTGTGGCGCTCGTCGTGTTTATATGTGTCCTTCGTTGTGTAGATTAGTGGCGAAGACCGTGCCTCTTATTTTTCCCTATTGCCGGCCCCTGGTGTGTTGCCAGAGTTTTGTGCGCCTTCATCGTTTGGTGATGCCACTGAGCCGGGTGGTTCCGGTCATTCTGATGAATTTCTGCCTGACTCCTCAATCTGAGGGTGCGATGCTTCGTTTGGGGATGAAGACATCCCACTCGACACGTACTCCGAGCTGAGGACCTCGGGGGTGGCCGGCTCTTTGAAGTCACCTAGGGCGGCCAGACCCTCCCGTCGGAAGGTGTCTATTTGGTGAGTGTCTTTCTTGACTTGTTTGTTTTGAATGATTCATGGTGCATGAAACGGTATCATCTGATGAGGCTGGATCGTTGTATAGCGTCGCACTGGAAGCTATTGTTAAGAGTCTGGTCGACGAAGAACTACCTAGGATGGAGACGGCTGTTGTCAACCCGGAGCCATAGAGGTCGGAGCCCTGAGCTGCGAATCGCCCAGGATTTGGCGGTGTCTTGAGTTCTTCGGGGGGGCCTGGGGCTCCTTCTAGTCTTGGGGCAAGATCTGGCGGTGATGATGTGCCACTGATATTTGGCTCTCATTCGAGGAAGAGGCGGAAGCGAGCTTCGGCTGTCGTAGAAAACGACTTTGTGGAACTGCCCCACTCGGAGGGGGGTTTCGTTGTTGATGATGAAGGTTCTGATTGTGGTCAGGACGTCTTGGATGATGTGAAGGTGAGTCGTCGGCTTCCTTTTTCTTTAATCAACCGCAGGCTTAGCCACTATTTTACAGGCGTTGTTGAGGATGAGTCGGGAACGCAAGCTCTAGATCGTGTCTTTGGAGGAATCTTTGGAGGAAGCCCGTGCGCAGACGCGTGAGCTAGAGAAGGCCCTTTTGGAGAAAGAACGTGACAACTTAAGTCTGCGTGACCAGTTATCGAAGGTGAAGAAAGGTTGGTTCTGATATCCTGTTTGGTCCCTGGGGTTGTTGCACTATCCTTGTGCTTATCTTCTTGGGTGTATGTAGGATTGGAGGCCAAAGTTATTGCTGGGCATAATCGTTTCTGGAGCCTAATTGAAGAAGTTGGGCCAGTGATGGCCTGCGTTGACGATGTTACTTTCATCTCCGCTCCTCCGTCAGACGAGGCTATTGTTGATG
Source organism: Microstegium vimineum (assembly GCA_022036555.1). Lineage (NCBI taxonomy): Eukaryota > Viridiplantae > Streptophyta > Magnoliopsida > Poales > Poaceae > Microstegium > Microstegium vimineum. The sequence goes on from CM039126.1 coordinate 33,457,119, forward strand.
TTTTGTCGAGGGTGCGAGGATTCTGGGGGCGCTTCAAGTCGTTTGTGACATTGGGGGCGCAGGAGATGCTCTCCCATGGGCTTGCAATGCTGCGGTCACACTACCCGTGGGTCGATCTGCAGAGGGTGCGGAGTGGTTACGCAGCAGGTACTTCGGAGTCGGATGTGGCTCGCTTGGAGGCGGAGGCGGAGGCGGACGCGGTTGTTGGGGATTTGCTTTCTGACATGAAGTTTTTTGCTACGAGGTAGCCGTCGTTTGTATATTGTACAAGGATTGTGTGGACTTGTAAGTGAAATGTATCAAAGCTTTGTTTATCCAGGCGGTGAGCTTTTATTTCACTTGTATGTCCTTTCTTGCCAACTGAGTCGAGAGCCGTAGCGATGAATCGTTTGGCCTTGGGTCTCAAATGGTCCATATCGTAGGGCTAGCGCCACTGCACGCGTAGGATACATAAGGACTCCCAAGGAGGCAGGCTGCTGGCAACCCACGGCGCAGAGGGCGAGCAGCTCATGCACGTTTAGGGAGATGCCAGGGACAGGGCCTTTCTCCGAGAGGCTCGATCGTGGCGTGACCAGGGCCTGTGGAGACCGTTCCTGTAGACGTTGTGGGAAAAGTCATGTTCTTGTAGAGTCGTCGATTCTGGGCGCATAACCTCATGGCTCCCGATCCAAGTGATATCGCCTGACTTCTAGGGAAATACCATTTGGGAGGTCTGTTGATGTATTCATAGTGCGTAGGGTAGCTACTTCTATTCGCTATGATTCATTGGCAGGCCAGCATCGGGTGCTTTCTGGTTATGGCCAGGCTTTTTGGAGAAACGCCCTATCGCATTTTGGAGAGGTCATCGAACACTGTGGGAGTGTTTTGGAGAGGTCTCCGGACGCGTGAGCCTTTTGTAGTGGTCGCCGAACACCGTGAGTGTTTTGTGGAAGTTGAATTGTGTACATGAAGTATGGAAAAATGTGGCACCTTTATTTATTTATTGAGAGGTACATAGTACAAACTTTATTGGAGCACTTTAAACTTTTAAACTTTTCACACCACTGGGGGCTGAGGGTCTCTACGTGTAGTTGCAGAGGGGGCCGTCGTTGGTCGTTGTTGGTTCTGCTTCTTTTGGCTTCTTTGCAGTAGGCTTGTCACTGGGGTTGGAGTTGTAGGTGTCCTGGGCATGGGTCTTCTCGATGGTGTTGATTGTCTGCTGCTCGCACTCGTATGCGATCTTCAGGTTGGTACGGAGGCTGAGGACATCTTGTGGCGTATGGATCTTCAATACCATGTACGTGTAATGTGGGATTGCCATTAGCTTGGCAAGCGCTGGGCGGCCGAGGATCGTGTGGTAGGCTGTTTGGAAGTCGACGACAATGAAGTTGATGTCTCTCGACCCTGAAGTGGTTCTGGTCGCCAAACTGTACAGGGAGTGTAATCTGTCCTACCGGTGTGGACGCCTTATCTGGGATGATACCCAAGAAAGGGAAGTTCACCGGGAGGAGGTCCTTCTTCGAGTAGTCGAGTAGGCGGAATGCATCGGCGAAGATAATGTTGAGGGCACTGCCGCTGTCGACCAGCACCTTCCTGAAGCGGCACGTGGCGATGGTTGGATCAACGATGAGTGGGAAGAGGTCGGGGTATCTATAGTCCGTCCACTCATCTTCTCCGGAGAAGCTAATAGGTTGTTCTGACCAGTCGAGGTAGCGAGCGTTGGCCGAGTCACCTCCTGTTGCTGCGACAGAGTAGACATCTTTGTGAACTTGGCAGCGACTCCTTTCTCCTTCAACAACCATGCTGCCCTCGAAGATGGAGTATGTCGTTGAAGCTGGTCGGAACTCCAGCATTGGTGGTTCTTGATCTTTGCCTTTGTCGGGGTCTTCTTTCTTTGCTCTCATGTCGCCTCTTCCCCGCACTGCTGACTCAAGGAGCTCACACTCGCGCATGGAGTGTTTGGAGTTTTGTGTATGGGGCATGGTCCGTCGAGGATCTTCTCGTAGCTGGTGTCATAGTTCCTCCTCGGCCGGGCGTTCGTGTTGGCAACATAGTGGTTGTCATGCCTGTAATCGTATCTCTGTGGATAGCGCTCGGAGTTGCCCGATCGGTAGTCCCGGTGGTCACCGGTCCTTCCTTCGTTACGGTAATCTGGTCGGCAGTCGCCGTCCCTTGCACGTTCCGGGGAACGAGAGTGGTGCTGTTCTCCTTGTTGCGGGTGGCATCGTCTTGGTTGGCGTAAGGATTCGCGATCGTCATGAGCTATTCTATGGTTGTTATGCACTTCCGCGCGAACTTGTTTCGGAGGTCGTCCGTCCACAGGCCGTTGGAGAAGATGCCGATGGCCTCCGGGTCAGAGATCTCTGCGATGCTCAACCGCTTGTCGGAGAATCGTCTGATGTACTCCCGGAGGCTTTCATTGCTCCTCTGGCGGACGTTCTCCAGGTCATAGCACGTCTCTCGCTGGACACACGTAGCCTTGTACGTTGTTGACACTTCTTAGCGTCGCACCACAAATAGAGATAAATCCCTATCCCCGGCAAGGGCGCCAGAAATGCTTGTTGACACTTCTTAGCGTCGCACCACAAATAGAGATAAATCCCTATCCCCGGTACAGCGCTAGAAATGCTTATGGGTATTTCTTATGACTATTGGATAAATCCGCAAGCGCACAGATTATACCGCTGTAGCACTTCACCTTGGAGTATTCCAAGGTATCGTAATTTATTTTTATCCCAAGGGAAAGCTGAGCTAGAAATGATAATTAGAGAGATATCCTAGAGAGTACCTCAACTTAGTATCGACTAGTATAGGGGGGCAAATGATAAATGTGATAGGAAGGGGGTTGATGAATGAAAGAGCCTAGGTAAATGATACTTAGAACGGACTAGACAAATTAGCTAGGTGGGAGGACAACGAGAGAGTACAAGGGACTCCTAAGCAATTCACTCTACTTTAATATACTTAGCTAATTAACTAGACTAAACACTATAGTTTGCCTCCTCAATACAAGTACGCTAGGCGAGGGGATAGATCAGTAGGAGGACAAAACTCCTACCGGACCGCGATCAATAATCAAAGCTATTAAAGAGCAATTAAAGAGCTACACACAACTTATTACTTTGACTACGATCAATAATCAAAGCACCCTATGACAGGCAATGATCACATACAGGAAAGGTCACAAGGATCACAGACTATAAATGTAAAGGCTATTAAAGAGCAAAAGCATATAACAATACTATATCTAATATAGTAATGCTCAAAGTAAATACTAAGTAAAGTAAAGGGAAAGGATAATATATTGATAAAGATAAACTCTTACAAAGAAGAAAAGATACAAGAGCTATACCAGACTTCCCCGAAGACGACTCTAGAAATCCCGAGCAAGCTCGGCTCAACTCTAACTCCCACTCTAGACTAACTACTAGAACAATTCTAAGGAATGGAGCTTGTAGGCTTGTTCACCATGTCTAGAGAGGGGGGAGTGACCCTCTATTTATAGTGGGAGGTGGAGTAGGGGCTACTCCATCGCCACGTCATCGATCCAGGGGGCTTCAATCCTCCACCCTTGGATTAACCGACCTTGGAACCGTCCTTGGGTGTGTGGTGTGGATTTCCACCATGTGTCCATGCATATGGCGGTTGGAGGGAATCCAACCAACCTAGGGTGGTTTGGCCGAACCCCCCTATGGCCAGTGGGCCCTCCTCTGTCCTCCTCAAGGTGGCCCCACTGATCAGGGACCAAGTGGGGGCCTAGTGGGCCCAAAGGTGGTTCGGCCGACCCCCCGCCTTGGGGTGTCTGGCCCACCTCGGTCTCCCAGATGCTGGTCCCACTTGTCATGGGTGTTGAATGTTGGTTCTGAGGTGGTTGTCATGTTAATCTCCTTTGTGTGGGCCCATGAATCCTTGTGCTTTGCTTATGAGCCGTTGAGAGAAAGCACAGAGTGATCCAATGGATGGATTGCACTCTAGAGTGACTCTCTTGGATCATGGCCGAGGGGGGAGCCAGGTGGGCCCATAGGGTGGTCGGCCGACCCCCTATGTGGGTCCCACTGGGTCTCACTTGCTTCATTTCTTCATCCCTGCACTCAAACACTCATGTACATGTGGAACTAGTTATTTGATAAACTATGTTAATGATGTGTTTGTTAATGAGGTGGTTGGTGGCACAATTTTAAGTATAGAAAATTTAATCATAACTTGTGCCAACAAGATCCCCAAGCTTAACCTTTGCTCGTCCTGAGCAAACAATCAAACTTAGCTCGATGGATCAAGAGTTGCTACTATGCTTCATATTTCAAGAGTACTAGATCTACAACAATATACTTCTCTTTTGAATGGAAAAATTAGCAATAAAGACTCACCCATATTACCTTAGTCCTTCATGGGGCTTATAGCTTTATCCTTTGTCTTGAGAGGTTGAGAGATAGAACAACTTGATTGGAGCACTAGTTTTCTCATTCTTACACAAGTTTCATATCGGAGGTTTGCAAGATTTTGTAAAAGAAAAATTTGGTGTTCCTCAAATAGCATTCTCGAGTCGCTCATATGGTGTATGATTCCTTACCAAGGCACATATCAAAGTTTGCCTTCTTTCATCCTACTTCTAAAGCTTATGTGGAGTTGTAGGCAGGGATCAAAGATGTAGCAAACTTACCTTGCATATATTGTAAAGTCAAATCCCGGATCCAAGAAGAGAAGTGTCATACTCTTAGATCAAGATGTGCAAGTTTGTGGAAACATGGAAAATGATCAATACTCCTATAAGATCTCTCTTTCCTAACTTATAAACTTTGAGACATAGCTATCTTTATTTATTTTTCTATGAGCTTTGAAGATGCTGATTATTATTATTATTATTATTATTTCAAAAGAGCTTTGGAATGCTCATAGATTTTGGGACTTTAGAATGCCCTTGAATTTTTCATAATTTTGCATAGTCTATGTCTCATTTGCTAACAACAAACTAGAGAGAGATTTTCTACTATAGCATGGAGTATGAACTATGAGGAAATGTAAGGCATGTTTTTGCGTACTTCCAGGGTAGAAGCAACATGCATATGTGGCATGTACGTGATCTTGACCTTGGGAGCATGATAAGTCTCTCAACAAGGGTCACAAAACTTGACCAAACTCAACACAAAGTAAGCAGCTTATGTAGAAAGCTTATATCATGAAGGATCATATATGGCTTTGGTAGGACTTATCACTATTGAGGAACAACAAAGTGTTTTGTCATTTTAAGAAATAAAACTCGGATAGTCATTCTTGCTTAGAACAATATCATAGCAGCTTTTATCTTGTCATATCATGTCTCACAACAACTTAGACTTAGTTATAGCATTTGCAACCCACAAAACTTTGAGGTTCATGATGAATTCTTTTCAAGCCAAGTAATCCATACTCCTGCTCGCACTGCTCCCATGCGATGTGTTCCTGCTCACGACGCTCTTTGTTGCGCCTCTCCTGCTCACGACATTCCAGGTCGCGCCTTTGCACACGTTCGGCGTTGGGCTGTTCTCTTGCGATGCGCTCGGTGTCCGTCTTGTTGCCGCGGGGGGTGCTATCGGCGGAGACTTGAAAAATCACCCCTCCGAAGCTTGGGGGAAACTCCGAGAGGTTGCTTGTTGATTCGGACTAGTCAGCAGTTTCAAGCCTCGTAGTGGGAGCCGAGCCCGATGAGATCGTGCCATCGAGGGACACCGCCTGCTCAGAGTCGCGAGGGATTGCGGAGATGATGACGGTGTTCACGACGGGTGCCGCAGGGATCTGGTCAGAGGTGGACCGAAGCATCTGATGTTGGAAGATCGTCGGTTGATCGCTGAATCCATGAGGTGTGGTCAAGGGAGGCCTAATACCCCTGGTCGTCATAGTCGTTGTCTTTGCTGGGTCTAGGTGGCGGCACGGTCGGCGACCATGGTGACCGGAGAGTCGGCGTCGTGTTGTCCGCACGAGGTCGATGCAGTCCATGATACCGGCATTAGAGCGATCGATGGCGTTGACCAGATTGTCGATGCTGATGTTCTTTCATGGGCGGCGCTTTGGCGTGGCGGGGCGACATGGAGGTGATGGAACATCTGCCCCATATGACGTAAATCCGATGGTCCAGGACATAGATCTGATCTGGAGCACGATGCCGGTCGCCGGGAGGACCATCGAATCCTAGAAGGTGACCGCTTGATGAGCCATGAAGTCAATGCACACACCCCCTACCTGGCGTGCCAACTTTCGATGAAATATGCGTCACAGTCTACCTAGGGGGTACCCTACGGTAGTAGATTATAGGCGGAGGTGTGGCGACGGCGATCAAGCGTAACATAGAGAGCATAGACACGACGATTTATACAGGTTCAGGTCGGCAAATCACCGTAATACCCTCTAACCTGTGTTCTGGTGGCTAGATTGATATGAGTATTAGGTTACACGAGGTGTAGATGAGATCTAAGAGGTTATGAGAGAGTTTTCCAGGGGGTCCCTACTCGCCTTATATAGCCGGGGAGCAGGGTTATAGTTTCCATATCCTAACGGATTACGATCGGTCCCTCAAGGCAAGGGATCCGAGTCTATCTACTAGGATCTTCCTTGGTGAGCAAGACTTCTTCGGAGTCCCTAGCGAGCACGACGGGCTCGTCACATGCCGCAGGGCCTCGCGAGCTGGGTTGTCTTTCGATCAGCAGGCCCATAAGGTCCCTGGGGATATGCCGAGGTAATATCCCCAACAATGAGGATGTTGGATGGATGCTAGCTGGTGGGCCTGGGGATACTTGGTGGGGTCGGCCGACCCTACTTTGGAGTCGTTTCACCACTTCGGTCCCTAAATTAGACATCTTACCTTCTGAATGTTCTTCTGCTCTATCAGTTTTGCTGTTTGGCCCTGAACTTGCATCGACCGATGCACAAAAGTGGCCGATGAGGTCCAATTTTTTTCATGGGACGTGTCATGACCGTGTACATCATGATTTCGTGGTTGATCTGGTCAAAATGTATGTTGGGGTGTCGACTGATATCCCCCCCATACTTGTTTCACTGCATACTAGAGCATAGAACAGAAACAGATCAAATGAAGGTGTTCTGCTAGGGTAAGATGCCAGCAGAACCAAGAGTTTCATTTGTCACTGATAGCTTAGGCACATGTTCATTGATTCATGAGTGATAGACTATCAAGCCTAAGTATCTTGTTACTATGAAGGGCTAAGGTGTGCTAAGGGAGAAAGTTGAGAGAGAAAGTCATGTGGCCTTAGCATAAGGGATGACAAGGATCTTGTCATGCTCTCTTCTGTCAAAGCCATGATGTAGGTTGTGTTGATGGCTCTAGAGGATGGCTAAGGAGAGGGAGAGGTAAGGAGATCATCTCTCTCAATGGCTTTAGATAAGCGCTTGAGCTTTGCATTAGTGATAATGAGAAGATCATTAAAGCTATCTTCAAGACCTAGACACGCCATTCTCTCCTCAGAAACTCTTTCTTCTAAGTTGGTAATGTTCTCTTTAGCAACAAGACATAGGAGCTTTCCCATATCGCTCTTTTGATCTTCTTCTTGGTGGAGCCATGCTGAGGTCAAGGAAGGCAAGAAGGGAAGCAAGAGGAGATGAAATTTCTACTAGTGGTGAAGAAGAACAAGGTAAGAGGAAGAAGAAGGAGAGGGAGAGGTTAAGAAGATAGAATCCAACGCCCTTCGCCTCTATTTTCACTTGGATCGTGCCAAAAACAGGAGAGAACTATTGATCCAATGTTCCAGAGCAACGGGCATGGTTGAAGGGTCAAAACCCCGATCGGCCGACCATTTTTTGGAAGGTTTGGCTCGACCGAGCCTGGATTGGAGGTCCCACGGGTCAGGTTTGGCAGGCCGTGCAACGTCGGGCTGAGAAGCCTCGAGATGAGGTCGGTCGACCACCTATTCGGACCAAATGGGCCCAAATTTCGTGTGGGAGATGACAAGGCTAGGTACATGCTAATTCTAGGGTCAAACATGAAAAAATGAACAAAAATTAAAACATGTAGATTTTAGTTCTTAGTTTGGTTAAGGACAAAATCTATCATGTAAATTTCATGCTCAGGTGATTCATGGTCATGAAAAGCTTGAGGCATTGACCATTTACCTTTAAAGGTGTTGCAGCCGTAATCTTGAAGCGTGACGATTCCTTGTGTCACAACATTGATGATGTAGACTGGTCTTCCTTCTTTGAATCATCGCATTATACTTAGGCCCTTTCCTCCATTCATTGCTTCTCTCCTGCAAAGGATTAGTGGACAACACATACCCAAAGGAATTCACGAATAATTTGAAGCAAGGGCATTATTGTCATAGAAATAGAGGACATCTTCTATGCTATAGAAAAGTTGGCTTTAGCATTTTAGCACAGAAAGGATGTGTTCCCTCATTGTTCACCAATTAAAAACAAGCGAGGTTAAGGTAAGGATGTGTAAGATTATTTTAATACTACCTCAAACTTTGATTTGTCTCTTATGAATGATCTCATGATTTACCCCGCAAAATTTGGAAGTTATCTTACATGGGTTAGTCCAAGAGTACAACCAAATCCAAACAAGTATACTTTAGGTTCATTAATCAAACTTGACACCATGTCTACTTTGATTAAGGAAGGGCATTTAACCTAAGCACCATGCTTAATTTAAAAAGCTTATAGGAGTATGTACACTACTCCCAAACCAAAGCATACTCATAAAAAGAACCAGGAAGCATGAAGACACAAAGAGATTCATTTAAAAAGAGACAAGAGCATGGATGGCGATCAAGACGAGCATTTGCAGATTTGTTTCTTTTTTATGACTTAGCAAGATGAGCACGGTACAAAGAGAAAGAAAGGTAGAGACAACCAAACAAAATTAAGCAATGAAACATGACATGAATTTCTTAGAGAATTCCACTCCCCCAAACTTGGATTTTGCACCATTTGATAATGAGCAAATCTAAGTCTAGGATGTGGAACACTCTTTTGAATGTGCTTCATTATTAAGAGATGTTTTGTTGGACATACCTTGTGTTTTGCTCCATCATTCTTTTTGTTCAAACCTAAAATGGTTAGTGACAAAAATACCCGAAGGAACACTTTCACATATATTCCCTTAATCTCATTTTACAAGTCATTTTATTCATTTGGGAAACTGAAAATAATTTTATTTTTGTTTTATATTTTTCTTAACAAGAAAATTTTAATAGAAAAGGAGAAGGCTCAGGTTATCTTCCAAAAGTGCTTAATTTTAAGACACAAGTTTGTCTTTGGGAAACCTTCAAGTTGCAATTCATGTTGGTGAAGCGGTTCCCCTTCAACTCCAACATTTTCAAACCTATCCTCAAGACCAAAACCACTACGAGATTTGCAAAATTTATGATAGACAAACACATCTACAACCAACCTTGCAAAGATTTTAGAAACAAGAAGAATGAAGGGGTTGTAGATCATGTGTGTAGTGATGGTAGAGGGAAGGATTGATTTGGGAGATTTTTCACTTGAGCATGGATTTGATGGGAAGATGAAGGAATAACTTCCATGCTCATTGATATCATTCTCCCTTTCAAGGGGTGGGTGAGCACTTTCTTTCTCATGACATTTCAAGTCATCCTCAAGGATTGAATGGGTCATGGCTGTTGGCGAGATTGACATAAGCTCACCCATTGAATCAAGAAGAGGTCTAGGTTCTAACCCATTGATCAGAGGTCAGGAAGACCAAACGGGTAGATACTCTTCACCTATTCTATGACCAACCTTCTCATTTCCTAAAGTGTTCTCCAAGATTCTCATGATTGGTCTTCCGATAAAGGTGAGATGAAAGGAAAGTCCAAGTGTTGGGGATATTACCTTGGCATATCCCCAGGGACTTTATGGTCCTGCCGACTAGAAGACGGCCCAGCCCACGAGGCCTTGCGGCACGCGACCAGCCCATCGTGCTCGCCAAGGACTCCGAAGAAGTCTTGATCGCCAAGAAGGATCCTAGTAGATAGACTCGGATCCCTTACCTAAAGGGACCGATCGTAATCTGTTAGGATATGGAAACTGTAACCCTGCTCCCTGGCTATATAAGGCGAGCAAGGACCCCATCCAAAACGATCCCTCTACAACCCGCATACAATCCCCTAGATCGCATCTATGGGTCTTGTAACCTAATACTCATATCAATCCAGCCACCAAAACACAGGACGTAGGATATTACGGCGATTTGCCAGCCCGAACCTATCTAAATCGCCGTGTCTACGCTCTCTGTGTTACGCTTGATCGTCGTCGCCACACCTCCGCTTACAATCTAATACCATGGAGTACCCCCTAGGTCGACTGTGATGCATATTTCGTCGATAGTTGGCGCGCCACATAGGGGGTGTGTGCATCGACTTCATGGCTCATCAAGCGGTTATGTTCCTGAATTCGATGGTCCTCCCGACGGCCGGCACCGTACTCCAGATCGGATCCATGTCCTAGACCGTCGGATCTACCCCACGCGGGGCAGACGCGCCGCTGCTCGCACGTCGTCCCGTCACGCCAATGTGTTGCCCGCGAAAGAAGATCAACATCGACAACTTAGTCGACGCCATCGACCGCTCTAACGCCGGCATCACCGAGTGCATCAACCTCGTCTAGGCGACGCGACGCCGACTCCTCGGTCATCACGGTCGCCGACCACGCAATCACCAAACCGTGACAAAGGCGACGACTGTGGCGACTAGGGGTGGCCACCTCGCTCCAACGATGCCTCATGGGCTCAGCAATCAGGCGGCGCTCCTTCAACGCCAGATGTTCCGATCGGTCTTCGACCAGATCTTGGCACCTCCCATCGTGAACACCGTCGTCATCTCTGTGGTCCCTAGCGACTCCGAGCAGACAGTGTCCCTCGATGGCACTATCTCCCTAGGCTCGACCACCAACGTAGGACCAAAGTCGCTAGCTCATCCAGATCTACCGCTAGCTTCCCATAATTCCCTCCGGGCTTCGGAGGGATTATTTTTCAAGTCTTCGCCGATAGTGTCGCCCCCGACAACAAAGCAGACGCCGAACGCGCCGCGAGAGAGTAGCGCAACGCCGATCGTGCGCAGAGGCACGACGACGAACGCCGCGAGCAGGATAGGCGCAACCAGGAGCATCTCGAGCAGGAACGAATTGCACGAGAACAACGTGAGCAGGATCTGAGGAATCGCGGTCACCCGCAACGATGCAATCTCCAGTACAAGTTTGAAATGATGGGCAACGTCCCAGTGTATTCAACCCCAACCCCAATTTAGCGGCAGCCACCTGCGAGCTGTCCAAACTCCAAGGCATGCCCCTAGTCGAGAAGATAGATGCCCACATCAAGGCGGCCTCGGTCCAGGTAAAAAGGAAGGAGCGAGTACTCGAAATCTCTGGTCAATCCCATACCAGGAACCACTTGCGAAGCCCCCCGAGAGAGAACCAGCGAAGGTCTCCAAGGCGCGACAAAGAAGACCCCAACAGGGCCCGGCGTGGTCGTACACCGGAACCCGTACACCGGAGCCCTCCAAGGGACCACAGACAGAGACCTCCTCGGCTCAACGACGGAGAGGACGACACGGTCCAGCATGGTCGATCACCAATGCCAGCACGCTGGAGCCCTCCGATACAACATCGACGAAGATCACCAAGGTACAATGATGACGAGTATCACAACCCCAGACGCAATCGAGCACCAACACCCCAAGCTACGGGGGGACTGCACCCCTTTTCAGCCCGCCTGCGCGCCATCTGGTGGCCCATAACTTCAAAGTAACGTCGGTGGAGAAATACAACGGCAAGGCAGACCCGGAACAAATGGATGTCCACTTATGAGATAGTCGTGCACGCCGCCAGACGAGACCAGGATGTGATGGCCAATTACTTACCGGTAATGTTGTCAACCTCCACCATCAGTTGGCTCCAGAAGATCCCGGAAGGCACCATCGACAGCTGGGAAGACCTCAAGCAAATCTTCATCAAGACATACAAGGCTACGTGTGTTCAGCCGGGGACTCGTTAAGACCTAGAAAGCGTCCGCCAGAGGAGTAATGAAGCCTCCGGGAGTACATCAGGCGCTTCTCCGACAAGCGCCTGAGCATAATAGAGATCTCCGACCCGAAAGCTATCGCCATCTTCTCCAATGGCACGCGTGCAGAAGACCTCCAAAACAAGTTGGCACGGAAAAACACAACGACCATAGAAGAGCTGATGACGATCGCGAACCCTTACGCTAACAAAGACGATGCCACCCGCAGCAGAGAGAATAGACGACGCCATTCCCGTTCTCCAGAACGCGCAGGGGATAACTATTGCCGACCAGATCACCGGGGCGAAAGAGGGCCCAGCGACCACCGCGAATACAAGACAGGCAACTCCGAACGCCGTCCGCAAAAGTACGACTACATGCAAAACAATTGCTACGTCGGAAGCATGGACGCCCGCCCAGAGAAGAACTATGACGACGGCTACGAGAAGATACTCGATGGGCAGTGCCCCATACATAAACACGCCAAGCATTCCCTATGCACATGTCATCACCTCGAAGAGACCGTGCGAGAAAGATCTGACAAGAGGAAGAAGGAAGACGGCGCCGACAAGGGAAAGGATAAAGAACCACCAGCACCAAGATTTCGAGCAGCCTCAACAACGTACTCCATCTTCGGAGGCAGCGTGGTCGTCGAAGGGGATAGACGACGCCGCCAAGTCCGCAAGGACATCTATTCAGTCACCGCTGTGGGAAATGATAAGGCTATCTCTCGCTACCTCGACTGGTCAGAACAAACTATCAGCTACTCCGGGGAAGATGAATGGACGGACTACAGATACCCAGGTCGCTTCCCACTCATCATTGACCCCACCATCGCCACATGTTGTTTCAGGAAGGTGTTGGTCGACGGTGGCAGCGCCCTCAACATACTCTTCACCGACGTGTTTCGCCAGCTTGACTATTCGAAGAAAGACCTCTTACCGGCGAATTTCCCCTTTTGAGGGATCATCCTAGACAAGGCGTCCAAACCAATAGGATAGATCACCCTGCCCGTACAATTCGGCGACCAGGACCACTTCAGGGTGGAGAACATCAACTTCATCATCACCGACTTTGAAACAGCCGACCACGTGATCCTCGATCGACCGGCGCTTGCCAAATTAATGGCGGTTCCACACTACACCTACATGGTGTTGAAAATCCCAACGCCACAAAGCATCCTCAGCCTCCGCACCAACCTGAAGATTGCATATGAATGTGAGTAGCAGACGATCAACGCCATCGGGAAGACTCGTACCCAGGACACCTACAACTCCAGTCCCAGCAACAAACCCACCGCGAACAAGCCAAGGGAGGCAGAACCAGAAACGACCAGCGCCGATCCCTTTCGCAGATACATATAGAGTCTATCGGCCCTCAAGGGTGCGAGAAGTCAAAATTAATCCAGTAAATTATGTACCGTGTCCTCACCAATGAATAAGTAAGAGTATCGTGTCTTTTTATGTATCGTTTAACACCCTACAAGACACATACGACATTCAACAACCATGACAAAGAGTTAATGGCATCCGGCGACCTCTCCAAAACACTCCCATAGTGTTCGACGACCTCTCCAAAAACGCACTACGGCATTCTCTCCAAACAGCCTGGCCATAATCGGGAGCTTTCGAATTTGGCCTACTGATTTCACAGCGCATGGAAGTAGCTACCCCATACGCTATGATCATATCGATAGGCCTCTCAAATGACGTCTCCCCATTAAACGGGAAACATCATTTGTGTCCAAAGTCATGGGGTTATGTGCCCAGAATCTGTTCATGACCACGATACGGTCGACGACTCTACAAGCAGCATGGTTTTACGCCCAGCGTGTGCAGGAACGGTCTCCACAGGTCTCAGTCACACCACGATCGAGCCTCTCGGAAAAGGGTTCTGTCTCGGGCATCTCCCTAAGCGTGCATGAGCTATTCACCCTCTGTGCTGTGGGTTGTCAGCAGCCTACCCCCCTGGTAATCCTTACGGTACCTACGCGTGCATAGGCTCTATGCCCTACGATATGGGCCATAAGGAACCCAAGGCCGAATGATTCATCGCTACGGCTCACGACTTAGCGGGCACGACAGGACATACAAGTGAACCAAAAGCTCACCGCCCGGATATATACAGCTTTGCAGTGTTCACTTACAAGTTCAAATTCTTGTATCCAGGATACAAAACTACTGCTTTTCAGCAGCAAACAAATCGAGATCCTTAACAATGACCTCCGCCACACGATCAGCTTCAGCCTCCAGATGGTCCACCTCCTCGTCAGACGTCCCAGACGCAAACCCAGTCACCGCCCGACCAATATCAACCCTCGGGTAGTGTAACTGCAACATAGCAAGGCCATGAGCAGCCACACTTCGCGCTGCCAAAGCCGTAAAGGACCGGAGCCAGACCCAGAGACCATGCGCCTTCGTCACCACACCATCCACGAATGCTCGTTCAGCACGCTCAGGAATCAACACCTGGCCGTCAACGCACTCTACCATTGGAGCAATCTCCCATGCCAACGACTAGAAGCCATCATAGTAAGTATCCGACCTTGCCTGCAGGTCTGCAAATTGAAGTTGTACGTGTTCTCGATAAGCTGGGAACACAGTAGACACCGGATAAGGCGTCCATACAAACCAAATGGCGGGTAAGAAACCACTACCTTCGTGCATTGCTCGCATCTTATAAATCTCCTGTTCGGCAGTGGTGACCTTCTCCTTAGCAAGACACGCCACCTCACAAGCACCAGTCATCTCTAAAAAGGAAGAACAGGTCACCACACGGCAACAGCGACAAGTAATCAAACCAAAGAATGACAAAGACTCACGAGCAGACAACTCGTTGACCTTCTTGACATGAGACTGAAGCTCCATATTTTCACGCTCCCGTTCCAGGACGGCGTCCTCCAAAGCTTACGAGCGTTGATGCGCCGCTTCTAAGCTATCCTCCAGCCCCGCAAATTGGCTCTCAACACGAGCGACTTCACTACGCAGGTGCTCGTTCTCATCGACCAATTTTGCAAGCTGGTCGGCCATGATCTTCCGCTCCCTTTCGGCCTTGAAAAGCCCCTGCGACCACGTGATGACGGGTAAGCAAAAAGGACACGGTGGCAAAACCAGCCTAAAAAACACAGCAAGTCACCTTGGCCCGTCCAAGCAGACTGTTCGCAACGTTTAAGAAGACCGTCGCCTCTGCCTCAGCTTCATCATCGTCAACGACAACGAAATCCTCGCCATCATGACGAAAAGTCCAAACCGGCGTCGGCTTTGGGCTACCCCCTGCGCGTGGTATCTCCTCCACCGACTCTGGCTCCCCCAAAAGAACCGCCACCCTCTTCCACTTCACTGGCCTCGGATCCAGCCCCAAAATGGCAAAGCAACCAATCTCCGGAACAACAACCCGAGGACTCTTCGCGAATGGTAGGCCACATCCAGACGGATGACCAACCGGAACACTCCCGACATCAGGTTTCTCCTGGCGCTTCGAAGGATCCGTAGGCGTCGAAGCACCACCTCCTCCCGGGACAGGAACACCACGCGCACGAATGGCAGCTTCCGACGCATCACCAAAGGGGCCAATCGGATCCTCGACGATTGGCGTCCTACCAGGAGGCATACCATAAACAAGGACTGATGATTCAAGCAAACAAGGACAGAGCACTTACAAGTCAAACTTTCGGCGCGCCGTCGCAAATTGTCGAGGACGAAGTTCTCCGGTGCAATCTCCAGACACAACCGTCGACGGAAACCCCGACGCCGGAACGGTATCTTCCCCTGATACACCGCCCCCGATGACTGCCGACATAGGTGAGTGAAATAATGACACCTTGGGAATAGGCGCCTTGGTGCTCGATGCAGAACCCCCTTCGCAATCAAGGTTCACCGCCGGCACATCAACCTCCATATCCGACCCATCGTCGATCTAGTGAGAAAGTGACTGTGACGGCTTAGGGGTGCCTTCTTTAATGACAAACTTACCGCCGGTACTGACCGATAGATTCGACCTCTTCCGGGATAGGTTGGCTAGGTGCTTCCCCAATGGATCGACGCGCGCCCGGCATTTCCTAGCAAGAGGCTCGGGACTTCACTTCGGTGAGAAGAACCACGGCCGTCCACCTCTCGCGACCGGGTCGCTCGCCTCGACACATGATCAACACCCACAGGACACTCCTTGGACGGGACCCCAGAGAAGAAAATGTCGCGATCCTGGCCATGGAACTAAGACAGCTTAATCAGTAAGAAAACAATAACACAGGAAATGCATAATCAACGGCAAGCAAGGTAAGCACGCACCGCAGGCACGGGCACCCCAACACGAAACGGTTCCCTCGGATTCTTCATAAATGGGGTGCTGAGGTTGAATATCACAGAAAGCCGACCTTGTGCATCTCCCGGCTCCATGATATTCGAGGTGTCACGAGTGGGGTCGTTTCGACCATCATAAAGAAATGCAGGGTGAATCCTATTCTTGCAGGGCTGACAGCGCCTCGTAATAAAGTTCTAGCCAACTGCAACCCCGTCAAGAGACAATCGATCCATCAGCGCAAGCAGCTCCTGCACCTGTCCCATCGCCGCCAGAGACGGACTGGCCGACCAGCTAGGCCGCGACACAGGAATCTCCGATGGGTCACCGCGCGCATATGGCTTCTCCTGGGGATACAGAACCAACGGGATCTATACTCCGCCACCTTGGAAGGCAGAGGAGTGGCGAGATACACATCCGCCATGCCCTCCCGATGCTGAAGATACACCGAACTAGCAACACAGGATGCGGCGGTCCTATTCCACTTGAGGCGGAAAAAGTAGCAAAATAACTCGAAATGTGGTTCAATCCCCAAATATGCCTCGCAGAAATGCACAAAGACCGTGATGTGTAGCACAGAGTTGGGATGGAGGTTATATATTGAAATCTCGTAAAAATCCAAGAGACCTCGCAGAAAAGGATGGACAGGGACTCCAAAGCCACGCTAGAAGAAAGGCTCAAAGACAACGAGCTCACCAGTGTTAGGTGTCGGAAACTCCTCCCCAGTCGCCGGCCTCCACTCAAAGATGGTTCGATTATGAAGGACACCGGCAGTCACTAGAAGTCGGATGTCTTTCTCCCTCAGGGTGCACTTGGTCCAATCCCGAGCCCAATCTAGAAGCACATCCTCCACCTGCTCAGCGGATCTACCCTACTTCTTCGCCGACGAGCGAGTACTCAATCCCTTTTTGGGCGCCATTGCCAGACCATGGAGGAAAAAGGCTAGGGTTTGCAGTGGAGGATGAAGGCGGAGAATGAACAGATGGTAGAAGATAGAAGAATACAGATGCTTTCACACAGAGCGCAGATGTGGAAACCATCACCGCCGCCAACTTCCCCCTTTATACCAAGCGGCGCGTCCCTTGGAATCCCAGGGTTTTTGGGGAACCGCTATGGCCAAATACAAAACCGCCACGACGACCCCTTTTCCGTGCCGCGGCTTGGGCCATTAACTGCGCGGTTGATTCGGCCCACGAACTTCCTTTTCGGTTCTTCTTTCCATTCCGTATTTATTTCTCAAATCAATAGCCACAAATTACGAAAAAAGATTTCCTAAACACCACTAACACCACAGTCCCGGGGACTGGACGTACGATTCTATTTTGATTTCTTTTTGACAGGAATAGTAACACGGCTACAGTGCATTAGTTAACAAATCTCGCAGACATCTGCTACAATGCCACTCGGGGACTTCGCCGATGGTAAATGACGACTCTGCCACCTGCTCGCAGACCCGACCAGGCTCGGGGACTCCATCCAGGAATACACCGAGCAAGGCTCGGGGACTGTTGCCATGGCACAGGAACGGTGGCACGGAAAACCAAAGAACCCGGGAACTGCAACTCAGGGACTGCGAATAAAGCAATGTGATCCTGACACAAGAACATTCCCACCTTCTCGCATCAGGCTTGGGGACTATGGGTATTCGCAGTCGTTTCTATCAAACTTATATTTCAGTATGTTTTCTATAATCCTGATATAAGAACCTTACAGTTCCTTACATCAGGCTCGGGGATTGTGGGTATTCACAGTTGTTTTTTGCAAAACTCATGCTTTACTCATTACCTACATTTATTCATGCATACTTGATCTTTATAAAGCTTGGCACCAAGTGCATACTTCACCTACCACCAAGCTCGAGGACTAAGTGGGTACACTTCACCTTGCGGTGAATGTACTTATCTTCTTTTTGACACACCTCTGTTGTTTCCTATTGTCTTTTTGCAGAGCTTAAGTGGGTACACTTCACCAGGGAACAGGCCATTCAAAAAGTTTTTTCTTCTTCAGCACGTCACATCCTCCTGACGGATAGCCGCAGCATCCATCGAAGGCAACCTGCTCGCACATCGAGCTACGACGTTCTCGACCAGTTCGACCTGGTCGGGAGGCTTCTCCGAGCAGTGCCCCAACCAGCTAACCTGGTCAGGGCCCTACAACGATGACATCATGCGTTGGCGACCAGATATACATCTCCAAGGACGATGTTGCTGACTCGCCAGAAGAATACAACGTGCTTGAGGACTTGTTGGGGATAATACCTCAGCATATCCCCAGGGATCTTATGGGCCTACCGACCAGAAGATGGCCCAAGCCACGAGGCTTTGCGGCACGTGACCAGCCCGTCGTGCTTGCCAAGGACTCCGAAGAAGTCTTGATCGCCAAGAAGGATCCTAGTAGATAGACTCGGATCCCTTACCTCAAGGGACCGATTGTAATCTGTTAGGATATGGAAACTGTAACCCTGCTCCCCGGCTATATAAGGCGAGTAGGGACCCCCTCCATAACGATCCCTCTACAACCCACATACAATCCCCTAGATCACATCTACGGGTCTTGTAACCTAATACTCATATCAATCCAGCCACCAAAACACAAGACGTAGGGTATTACGTCGATTTGCCGGTCCGAACACATGGGGAATCATCAGGATCAAGGATGGGTTTAGAGATGGGTTCATCGGATAAGTCAAATGTGGGCATAGAAAAGGAGAGGATAGATTTGGCTTCTAAGCATCTTGGTTTTCCTTCTAGAAGCTCACTCGATGTTTCTTTATCAGGTATCCCAGACTTTTCCTGTTGTGTCGTGTGGGAAGTCGAGGCGCAAGATGATGTTGATTTGGGAGTTTTTTGAAGAGATCCCTTCATGAGAGGTCTAGAAAGATGTTCCTTAGAAGGTCTCTTTTGTATAGGATCATTTTGGGCATTCCCAAAACCAACAAGATCAGATGAGAGGTTGGCCTCGAACTCGAAGGAATGGTTTAGGTATTGAATTTATTCCTCCTTCAAGATTTGAGGTCTTTGTGGTTCAGGATCGATGGCAGAATCTTTGGATGAGAGTGGTGGTGATTCGGCTATCGAGGTTTCTTTTCTAGGGGCTAGTTCTTCTTCTTCTTTGGGTGCTTCATCATAAATGTTAGTGTAAGGGGTGTTTTCAAGAATCTTCGTGAGAAGACTCTTCCCTTCACTAATGGGTAAACACAGGAAGGCTCCCACGGAAGCTATATCAAGAAGTTGTGTAGAATCTTTGCTAAGACCGCCATAAAAGTGTTGTAACAATGTTGACTCGGTTATAGCAATATCAGGGTCGGATGATGATAGATTTAAAAGACGGACCCATGTCGCACCTAGAGGCTCTTTCTCCTTTTGTTTAAAGGTTAGGACCTCTATTCAAAGATGAATAACACGAGAGATAGGGAAGAAAGCTAGGAAGAATTTGGCTGGTAACCTTTCCCATTCTCCATTTACACTATCTACGTTGCAAAAGTACCATCGTTTGGCTATTCACGTCAAAGAGAACGGAAATAGCATCCACTTAAGGGTACCTTGCATCATCCCTTGGATGTGGACACATGAACACAATTGTTCAAAGTCATGTAGGTGAGTGTAAGGATTTTCATCTTCATCCCTAGAAAAAGATTGTTCCCAAACTTTGGCTATGAAGCTAAGGCGAAGCATGTAGCTAGGTGAAAGGATGGATTGTGATGATGGTGGTGGCTCCAAACTATGGCCCTTCGGAGACGCAAGATGAGAGATGGATGATTGGTTCATGGTGTATATGAAAAGGAGGGATTAAATGAAACAAGAATAATAGGACCAAAGGGTTCTAGTTAAAACAGCTAGCATTCCCCGGCAACTGCGCCAGAAAGCTTGTTGACACCAGAAGTGGCAAACGGGAAAATACCACAAGCGTACGACTGTCAAGTGTGGCTTTCACCGGGAGTATTCTAGGTATCGTATTTTCCACAGGGGATGAAAAATGAGTTAACTAGGATTATGGATATGTCCTATGATGGATCAAGGGAGACTATGATAACTGGGTTGAGAGGTTCGATATAGCAAAGATATCTAACAAGGTAAAGTTGGTTGTCATACTGGCTTTATCAGCCCTTCTCTTGCAGGAGGCGATGGGATAGATCAGAAAGAGGACAAAACTCTAACCGGACTGTGCCATCATGTTGTATTGAGGCCCTACCTTTTAAGAACTTATCTTACACACATGGTGGAATACAAAGACTAGATAGGGTTGTCATTTCCTACTAGCACCCACTAACAATCCATGCGATAAGCGGATTACAAAGGCAAGATCTAGTCTAGACACCACATCTACACTATTCTTACTACTTTAACCCATGCATAAGATTAAAGCACTCTACTTAAAGTAAAGCGATGAACAAGCGGGAAAAGATGTATAACAACTATGCTAGAAGTAGAATATCAAATACTATAAAGAACTCGGATGTATCACTTACAAGTGCTGAACTTACAAGAGAATTGCATCTGCTGAGGCGCAACTCAGAGAAGACGCCAGACAGACTCGGCTCACCTCCAGACTCTCCTCACTCTCTACCAACTAGCATAGCACTACAGCAGAGCTACGCTAAGCTAAGTAGTTTCTCCAATGAGACATGAGTGAGAGTGAAGGCATAGGGGGTATTTATAGCTAGAGGTGGAGTAGGGGCTACTCCGGTGCCACGTCAGCGATCCGCGCCACCTCTATCAGCCACTGTAGGATCAAACCGTCATTGTAACCATCTTAAACCAATGGTGGAGATTGAGTTGATGCATGGCGGCATGCAGGAAGGCGGTGGAGAGCTCGGGGAAGGTTTTGAGCACAGGGGCAAGGTCGGCCAACTTCCCCCCTGACAGGTGGACCCTGCCACTCCTTCTAGAAAGTGTCCCCACAGGTCAGGGGGCCTATAGGGGGCCTCTGAGCCCATACCCAAGGTCGGCCGACCTTGAGTTGGGGCTTTTGGCTGCCATCTTTCCTGTGGAGTATGACCCACATGTCATGGACACGTTGGCAAAGTTTCGTATTTTTCCGAGATAGTTTGTGGGCCCATGTATCCTCGTGCTTTGATCTAGAGCCATTGAGAAAGAAGCACAGAGGAGATCCAAGGGTGAATCTTCACTCTAGGAGGTCTCTTATGGATCATGAACACATGGGAGGCCTTGGTGGTCCCTTAGTGGGGTCAGCCGACCCCCCTAAGTGGGCCCACAGGCTCCCAAGTGTCCCTATTTGTTGTTACCTGCATAAAACATACTCAAGGTACATGTGGAACCAATTATTGATAAAATATGCTCTACCTATGTTATTATACTCTTGAATCCAAGGTTGTTGTCGGTATTTTGAGTATGTAAAAGTATGTCATTCTTAACGTCAACACTCACCAGCCGCTCTAAGTGTCCGGTGTTCACACATAGGCGATACATAGTCAATCCACCGGACTCTGGCCCATGGTGACTTCAGCATTCGATGTGACTCGCACAAGAACAACACTCATCAAACACGTCCGGTGCTTAGGGGAGCGTCCGGTGCCCCCGAAAAACTACGCGGATCACCCAAAAAATATCGAAACTTGCTCGATTCAACTCTGATTGATTCAAGACTTTATGGGGAGGTTTTTAAGGTAGATGTGACTCTACTCCTTGAAGATCATGATCTTCCTTCCCTCACAAATATCAGAATAAAAAAGAATAACCAAAATAGAGAAGAAATGAGGCAAGACACGAAAACTAATCGATCTCTTTGCTCTCTCCAATCCAACCCAAATCCTTCGGTGGACTACCTCACAAGGGGTCACAGAAACTTCTCCAACAAATGGATCACAAAATAACCAACCATGGAGAGAGTGTCACACCCATTTTTAAGAACAAAAACAAGTGCATAAAAGGCTCATGTGCACCCCAGGAATAGTCACACACATGAGTTGACAAATTATAAAAAGTAACATCACAATGCTTATTAAATAGCGAATAAATATTCATTGCAGAGTTTTAAACAAATAAACTAAAGCTAAGACGATGACATCTGCGGAAGCTCTAAAAGGGGCTGGTTGACTGGTTGACTTTAAGACTGGTACTCATTGCGGTAATCATCAATCCAATCTTCATTTGTGGTGTTTGAGTGCAAGGGTGAGCACATACGTACTCAACAAATATAACACGGGGTTCATGAGGCTCAAAATGTTATGCATGGTTCATAGCGGTACGCATTTTAAGTAGATCAAGTTCATATTATTATCAACAATTACCAAGGTAATGCATAACCTCAAATATCCATGATCATAAAGTAAATGACAATGATACAGTAAATGAATAATACTTGCATAGACAACATAGAAATAAGAACCCAATAATTCTGTGAGTTTTCCGAGTCGCTGGTGTCCGTGAGCACGGCTATCATGATAGTTTTTAACTCTGCGTAGAGGTCTACATCTTTATCCACGAGTCGTGTTGCCCATATGCCCGGGTTAATTACTCCCAAAACACTGTCGAGGTGAGCGGGCAAGGTACACTATGAAACCTTTCAAGGGTTCGTCTAACAAGCTAGGGCCGCAAGGTTCATGACAGGGGGATATAAAGCCAACTTGCCTACAGCGCACTCCATTACAGCGGTTGCACTCATAAGTTATGAACCACACTATACCCGTGTCTCCACGCCCTGTTCACGCCATAAAGGTAACCACTGAATGAGCTAGAAAAGGTCCCCATACTGATCTAAAGCCAGAGCCATATAGCCCTCGTGGTTGCACTGTATATCTCAGATTTTGCCGACAGATAAGCTCCTATATTCCAGTGTTGCTAAAAAGTGAGTTTTACCATTATTGCATATAGTCATGAACAAATTAAGATCATGTACATCTGGTTTGAGCACTAGCAATACTAAACATATATGGTGGCACAAATTGTAGGTAACAAGGCAATCAGGATATCAATCTCTAGGATCATACTATGGCAACAAGGAATCATGCATATGAGTTATATTAATCATGAATAGGACAACAAGGATAATCCCATGTTATACTTGCCTTCTTCGAAGTATTCCTACTGGTTCTGTTATTTTTTATCGAAGAAAAACTCAGACTCTTCAACTGGTTGCTCAACGCCTATACCGATCAACAATCAACACCATTCAATCAACGGGCAATCATCCACGAAGCAAACAAAGCTATAATTAGAACAGTACACCAACAGTAAGAAAATAAGATAAAAAGTTTGTAAAACTAATCTACGTATTGCTACAATCAAATCGACGCTTCGTGCACGAAAACGGAGCTAAAACGATGAAGTTATGAATTAAACAAGTTTTCCTATAGAAAGATATTAAATTAAATCTAATCACAAAATTATAAACTTTCAAAACTTACTAATAGTGGCATTAACATGTAGATAATTTTATTACAAATCTAACGCAACTTGAACGGATCCAAATAGATTTAAAATAAGAAAGATATGGGGTCTTCAAATTCAATGGCACAACTGTAAATCAGGATTTTCCTTTTTAAACCGAATTAAAATAAATCCAATAGAGTTTACGCTTTCCAGTGGCAAAAGCGTATTCAGGTATGGTGCCATGGACGGCGGGTTGATACTTAAAAACAATAAGGGGCTCTTTTGCAAAGTGGCAGAGCGAAAGGGTATCATTGATTCCCAATCGTCAATCTCAGATCGTAGGGTCGAGATTAGAAAGGGGGAGGGAAACAGAAACCTGTCGGCTGGGAACAGAGGCTCGGCGGCGGTTCACCATGGATTCCGGCGAGACGGGCGGCGGCACAAGAGGATAGGGGCTCTCGGGCCACCAAACAACGAGCCGAGAGTACAGAGAGGTAGAGCAACGGGGGCGGCTGGAGCAATGACGGGGTGGCGCCGGAGATCCTGCGCACGGAGGTAGGGCGTTGAGGGCCATGAGAAGCATAACCGACTAGCGGAGGAAATTCGCGGGATCCAGTATCTTGTCTCGGAGGAAAGATGAAGGCCAGAGGCGCCAAGGGAGCTCGAACACGCTCCAATGGCGGTGGCGACGAGCTTCGGGCTCGGGAGCACGCTGCAATGCTACTAGAGGGTGCCACAAGCTTTTAGATGGGAATAGGGGTGCGGCAGATGACAGGGAGTCGTATTAAGCGCTTGATTTCGACTTGGAGGCAACAAATCCCGGGGAAATAGGGATTAGAGCGGCGCTGTTCCACACCGTGTCCTACACGAGCACGGGAGGAAGAGAAGGGAGGCGCTGATGTGCGGGCCAGGTAGTTCAGTGGCACAGAGAGAGGGGAGAAGGAGTCCCTGTGTGCGCGCTGGGCCACGAGCTGCTGTGGCCGAGTGGGCCAAGCTGAGGGAAGAGGGCAGCGGCCCAAGGAGAAAATAGAGGGAAGGGGGCTCCCTGCCAGCTGCAGCACTGGGCCGAGGGGATGGCCCACGCGGAAAGAGGAGGCGAGGGAGGAGGGAAAAAGGGCCGGTAGGGACTAGCCAACCGGGCCAGAAGGAGGAAAACGGGTGAGAGAGGAAAAGAAAGCTTTTGCTATTTTCCGAAATGATTTTTCTAAACAATTTTCAAAATTCATTTTCAAATTAGCTTTGAGTACTTTTTGAAAATCACTCATACAAAAAACAATAAATGCACCAACATGAATGCTCACTCATGTTGCTACATGATAAATTTTAATTCTCCAAAACATATATAGTTTAATTATATTAAATGCATAACAAGAGAAACATAATTAAATCAATTTAGCACTTCTCAAAACAATGCAAATTTTGGGGTGTTACAAATCTACCCCCCTTAAAAGAATCTCGTCCTCGAGATTAGCTGGCTTACTCAACAACTGTGGGTATGATTTTCTTAGTTTATCTTCTCTTTCCCGAGTTGCCTTTGCCTCTGAGTATCGATTCCACTGAACCTTACGCATCTTAATGACTCTGCTTCTGGTTACTCTTTCTGTCGTTTCAAGAATCTTGACAGGATACTCTTCATAAGTCAAATCATCAGCAACATTAAGATCATCTAGAGGTATTTGCTCTTCAGGTACTCGCAAACACTTCTTAAGTTGAGACACATGAAACACATCATGAAGTCCAGATAAATTCTCAGGCAGTTCTAACTGATAAGCAACTTCACCATGTCTGGCTAATACTTTAAACGGTCCGACATACCTTGGTGCTAGCTTACCTTTCATGTTAAACCTTTTCACACTTCTCATTTGTGATACTTTCAGATAGACATAATCACCAATATTGAAAGACAAGTCTCTTCTTCTATTATCAGGATAACACTTCTGTCTTGACTGTGCTATTCTCAAGCTTTCTCAGATCACTCGCACACGATCTTCCGCATCTCTAAGAACATCTAACCCAAACACTTGTGTCCCACCTGTTTGATTCCAAAACAACGGTGTTCTACACTTACGACCATACAATGCCTCAAACGGTTCCATCTTTATACTCTGCTGATAACTATTGTTGTATCAGAACTCTGCATAAGGCAAACTCTTATCCCAACTCATACCATATTGCAATGCACAAGCTCTCAACATATCTTCTAATATCGGATTAGTTCTTTCAGTTTGACCATCTATTTGAGGATGATAAGCAATAGTAAAAATTTATCTTAGTTACCAATGCTTCATGCAACTGCCTTGAAAAGTGTGAGGTAAACTAAGTACCTCTATCAGACACGATCTTCTTTGGAACTCCATGCAAACATACTATCCATTCCACGTACAACTCTGCTAGCTTTGCACCCTTGTAATCAGTCTTGACTGGCAAAAAGTGAGCTACCTTGGTCAGACGATCAACTATTACCCATATAGAATCATAACCTCGTTGTGTACGAGGTAACCTAACAATAAAATCCATGTCAACTTCTTCCCACTTCCATTCAGGTATCTTCATAGGTTGCAACAATAGGTTCCAACAATCCAGCAGGTCTCTGATGTTCAGCTTTAACCCTCTGACAAGTATCACACAAAGCTACATACTCAGCAACATCTTTTTTTAATCCAATCCACTAGTACTTTTCTTTCAAATCCATATACATCTTAGTACTACCAGGATGAATAGAATGAACAGACTCATGAGCCTCACGCAAACGATTACCAAACCATAAAATTCCATTATCATCCATGCGGAAACGAGGTGACTTACCAATTACTATGTTCTCTGCTATCTCTTTCAGCTTCTCATCATATAACTGACCTTTACGGATCTCCTATTCAAGTGTAGGTTCCATCACTATCTCTGCTGCATTGACACAAATACCCAAGTTCAAACGTGCAAATTCATCACACAACTCATGTGGCATAACTGGCACAAGAAACTCATGAACTACACTCTTCCTGCTGAGAGCATCTTCAACAACATTGGCTTTCCCAGGATAATAATGCACATCCAAATCATAATCCTTGATCAACTCTAACCACCTGTGCTGTCTCAGGTTCAAATCATACTGGGAAAAAATATATTTCAAACTCTTATGATCAGTATATATATCACACTTATGCCCAATCAAATAGTGTCTCCATATCTTCAAAGCATGTACTACATCAGCAAGTTCTAAATCATGAGTAAGATGATTCAATTAATGTTTCCTCAACTGTCTAGATGCATAAGCAACAACTCTACCTTCTTGCATAAGAACACATCCAAAACCAGTACAAGAAGCATCACAATAAATAGAGAAACTCTTACTCAGATTTGGTGGTATCAACACAGGTGTTGTAGTCAACCTCTTCTTCAACTCTTCAAAGTTGGCTTGACATTGATCAGACCAGACAAACTTTGCATTCTTCTCTAATAAGGCAGTCATAGGCTTTGCAAGCTTTAAAAACCCTTCAATGAATCTTTTGTAGTAACCAGCTAAACCAAGAAATCTGCTAATCTTAGTAACACTAGTTGGTGGGTTCCAATTCAATACATCTCTCACCTTGCTTGGATCAACAGAAATACCTCCATTAGAGACAACATGACCAAGAAAAGAAACTTCCTTCAACCAGAACTCACACTTGCTTTGCTTAGCATACAACTTGTGATCTCTAAGCTTCTGCAATACCAATCTCAAATGTTCAGTATGTTCTTCCTCAGTTTTAGAGAACATCAATATATCATCAATGAACACAACTACAAATTTATCCAAATACTCCATAAACACCTTATTCATCATATACATAAAGTATGTAGGAGCATTGGTCAATCCAAATGATATAACAGTGTACTCATACAGACCATACCTTGTGGTGAAAGCTGTCTTTGAAATGTCACTAGCACAAATCTTCAATTGATGATAACCAGAATGAAGATCAATCTTTGACAACACACAAGC
This sequence comes from Microstegium vimineum, assembly GCA_022036555.1. Lineage (NCBI taxonomy): Eukaryota > Viridiplantae > Streptophyta > Magnoliopsida > Poales > Poaceae > Microstegium > Microstegium vimineum. The sequence goes on from CM039126.1 coordinate 33,484,690, forward strand.
ACCTCTCAACTGATCAAGCAAATCATCAATTCTAGACAAAGGATACTTGTTCTTGATTGTAACCTCATTAAGTGATCTATAATCAACACACATCCTCTGACCACCATCCTTCTTATCAACAAAATTTACTGGAGTAATATGAAAGTCTACCCCCTTAAGGGCAGATTATCTGGAGCATCAAAGAGTAGTTGATATATGTGAATCTAAAATTTTCTAGATGAGAGATTCTCACAACATTGCAATAAAACAGCCATAACTCGAGTTACGGATATCCGGTTGAGTTGGTTCTGGACTTTCTAGAAAAGTCTCCAAATTATCTACAACTTTGTTTTAATAAGAATTCTCAGAATCAGAAGTTAAATTTGCGTAAAATAGCAAAGAACAGATTCTGTTTTAGGTTCCAAACTGCGCAGAAACCTCAACTTGCAACAGGCATATATCTTAAAATATAACAGTTATAAATGTGATTCCAGTTGGACATGAACCATGGGTAAGTCTAGTTGTTCCCAGAAAAATTTCATGAATTTTTCACGATTAGATCTCAAGGTATAACAGAAACATTGCAGACTGCTCCAGAAAATAGCAAGGATAGAGACAGGACAAACTCAACCCAACTATATGTATGACATTAACTAATTATTATAAAACTTTGGAAACTTGTAGGTATAACCACAAGATTTCCAGCAAGCATTACAAAGATCCAAATCACTCATAATCATCATGACAAATAATTCAAGCACACAAGGATCACACTACACCAAAGACTCGATTAAATTAGACTCAACGGCGATACTACTCGCACTTCTGCTCAATTGGTGGACATCCTAGAAAAGGGAAGATAGGTGATGAAAGGTCATAAAGACTTTGAACAAGATGAGTCTAGAAACTTAGTAAAACCAAGAGAAATAGAATATACAAGGTGATAAGAAATAGTAGCTCAAAGGAAGCTATCAAGGAGGTGATAATCAGACAAGGATTGAGAAATAATCCATTCAAAGGACAAGGTTGAAGAAAATAGTTTTTTTGTAGCAAACTAAACATTAGATAGAGACCATAACTACTAAGCTTGCGTCCTATAGTAAACACATGCTTTGATACCAATTTGTCACACCCGTTTTTAAGAACAAAAACAAGTGCATAAAAGGCTCATGTGCACACGAGGAATAGTCGCACACATGAGTTGACAAATTATAAAAAGTACCATCACAGTGCTTATTACATAGCGAATAAATATTTATTACAGATTTTTAAACAAATAAACTAAAGCTAAGACAATGACATCTGCGGAAGCTCCAAAAAGGACTAGTTGACTCGTTGACTTTAAGACTAGTACTCATTGCGGTAATCATCAACCCAATCTTCATTTGTGGTGTTTGAATGCAAGGGTGAGCACATACGTACTCAACAAATATAAGACGGGGCTCATGAGGCTCAAAATGTTATGCATGGTTCATAGCGGTACGCATTTTAAGTAGATCAAGTTCATATTATTATCAACAATTACCAAGGTAATGCATAACCTAAAATATCCATGATCATAAAGTAAATGACAATGATATAGTAAATGAATAATACTTGCATAGACAACATAGAAATAAGAACCCAATAATTCTGTGAGTTTTCCGAGTCGCTCGTGTCCGTGAGCACGGCTATCATGATAGTTTTTAACTCTGCGTAGAGGTGTACATCTTTATCCATGAGTCGTGTTGCCCATATGCCCGGGTTAATTACTCCCAAAACACTGTCGAGGTGAGCGGGCAAGGTACACTATGAAACCTTTCAATGGTTCGTCTAACAAGCTAGGGCAGCAAGGTTCATGACAGGGGGATATAGAGCCAACATGCCTACGGCGCACTCCATTACAGCGGCTGCACTCATAGATTAGGAACCACACTATACCCGTCTCGCCACGCCCTATTCACGCCATAAAGGTAACCACTGAACGAGCTAGAAAAGGTCCCCATACTGAGCTAAAGCCAGAGCCATATAGCCCTCGTGGTTGTACTGTATATCCTAGATTTTGCCGACAGATAAGCTCCTATATTCCAGTGTTGCTAAAAAGAGAGTTTTACCATTATTGCATATACTCATTAACAAATTAAGATCATATATATCCGGTTTGAGCACTAGCAATACTAAACATATATGGTGGCATAAATTGTAGGTAACAAGGCAATCAGGATATCAATCTCTAGGATCATACTATGGCAACAAGGAATCATGCATATGAGTTATATTAATCATGAATAGGACAACAAGGATAATCCAATATTATACTTGTCTTCTTCAAAGTATTCCTGCTGGTCCTGCTATTCTTGATCGAAGAAAAACTCAGACTCTTCAACTGGTTGCTCAACGTCTATACCGATCAACAATCAACACCATTCAATCAACAGGCAATCATACACGAAACAAACAAAGCTATAATTAGAACAGTACACCAACAGTAAGAAAATAAGATGAAAAGTTTGTAAAAGTAATCTACGTAATGCTATGATCACATCGACGCGTCGTGCACGAAAAACGGAGCTAAAACGACGAAGTTATGAATTAAACAAGTTTTCCTATAGAAAGATATTAAATTAAATCTAATCACAGAATTATAAAGTTTCAAAACTTACTAACAATGGTATTAACATGTAGATAATTTTATTACAAATCTAACGCAACTTGAACGGATCCAAACGGATTTAAAATGAGAAAGATATATAGTTTTCAAATTCAATGGCAAAAATGTAAATAAGGATTTTCCTTTTTAAACCGAATTAAAATAAATCCAGTAGAGTTTACTCTTTCCAATGAAAAAAAGCGTATTCAGGTATGGCGCCATGGACGGTGGGTTGATACTTAAAAACAATGAGGGGCTCTTTTGCAAAGTGGCAGAGCGAAGGGGTATCATTGATTCCCAATCGTCGATCTCAGATCGTAGGGCCGAGATTAGAAAGGGGGAGGGAAACAGAAACCTGCCGGCCGGGATAGAGGCCGGGCGGCGGCGCAAGAGGATTGGGGCTCTCGGACCACCAAACAACGAGCTAGAGTACAGAGAGGTAGAGGGAAACAACAGGACCTCACCTTGGGGAAGAACAACGGGGGTGGCTAGAGGCACGACGGGGCGGCGTCGAAGATCCTGTGCATGGCGGTAGGGCGTTGAGGGCCACGAAAACCATAACCAAACAGCGGAGGAAATTCGCGGGATCCAGTACCTTGTCTCGGAGGAAAGAGGAAGGCCAGAGGCGCCAGGGGAGCTCGAACACGCTCCAATGGCGGTGGCGACGAGCTTCGGGCTCGGGAGCACGCTGCGATGCTGTTGGAGGGTACTGTAGGCTTTTATATGGGAATAGGGGTGCGGAAGGTGACAGGGAGTCATATTAAGCGCTTGATTTTGACTCCGAGGCAACAAATCCCGGGGAAATAGGGATTGGAGCGGCGCTGTTCCACACGGTGTCCTACACGAGCACGGGAGGAAGAGGAGGGAGGCACTAACGCGCGGGCCAGGTAGGTCAGTGGCATAGAGAGAGGGGAGAAGGAGTCCCTGTGTGCGCACTGGGCCGCGAGTTGTTGTGGCCGAGGGGGCCGAGCTGAGGGAAGAGGGCAGCGGCCCAAGGAGAAAAGAGAGGAAGGGGGCTCCCTGCTAGCGGCAACGCTAGGCCGAGGGGATGGCCCATGCAGAAAGAGGAGGCGAGGGAGGAGGGAAAAAGGGCCGGTAGGGACTAGCCAACCGGGCCAGAAGGAGGAAAACAGGTGAGAGAGGAAAAGAAAGCTTTTGCTATTTTCCGAAATGATTTTTCTAATCAATTTTCAAAATCCATTTTCAAATTAGCTTTGAGTACTTTTTGAAAATCACTCATACAGAAAGCAATAAATGCACCAGCATGAATGCTCACTCATGTTGCTACATGATAAATTTTAATTCTCCAAAACATATATAGTTTAATTATATTAAATGCATAGCAAGAGAAACATAATTAAATCAATTTAGCACTTCTCAAAACAATGCAATTTTTGGGGTGTTACAGAGAGATAGGACAATGGGATCAAAAAGTGAAACTGCAAATATAAAATGAACACAAACACAAGCAATTTCACAACCGACTCCCGGGGGAGACAAGGAGGTTACGACCTCCTTCCCTTGCATGAATCAGTTCATACACAAAGGCAAATCATGGACCTCAAGCAAGAATCACTAGGGGAGGGAAAACCTAGGAATGAGAGGGAAGAAGGAAAATGCAAGAGGTAAGGATGAGGATACCCCTTCATCCTTATTTAACAGGGTCTATTAGACATTTCCAAATAGCCCCCTGATACATGAGTGAATCACCTAGCCCTAAGACACTATGATCCAAGCTCACAAAATATATTCTAGGTTTTCATCGAACGGCCCCGCTTCCTACTTAGACTTGTCGTTGCCTCGATGCAACCTCCAAGATTCCGCCACGTGCCGCCCCGCTTCCTTGAAAGCTCCGCTCGGGTTTTGAGCCTCAAACCCATCAAACCCGCCATCGATGGTTTTGCTGCTCAACCACCAAACACCGAGTTTGAGGCCCAAACTTAGAAACCATCCTCCGATGGTTTTGAGCCCCAAACCATCAAACTGCTCAACAAGTGCCACCTCGTCCTTCCTCGGCCGGTAGCCAAGTCCTTTTGAGTCTTCTCGCTCGACTCGCTCGCCCATAGCCATGACTTGGTCAGCACGGTCTACTTCATGTCTTCTCGCACTTGTCGATGCCAAGTGTTAGCCACCGCAGCTAGTCCTCCAGCCTTCCGGTCTGTTGGTCCAAGCCTGACGTCTGCCCTTCACTGCTCTCAGTCAATTGGCACGGCACATCTCTACTTGACCCTCACCATGTCATTGACTACCGCCTCCGGACTTCACACCTATGTTGACGGTCCTTAGCGTCAACTTTTAAGCAATTATAAACATGATAAATGGATCTATCAAATATAATATCTAGAAATATAGGGCTTTAATTAACAATTTCCACGAGTTTTGATGTTTCATTATTGTTCAGGGACTATTCCAGAAAAGAGGATAAAGGAAAGCAAATGAGAGAAGATATCAAATAAATCCCGCGGACAAACACCTGCCAAAATACTCATGGAGGATCCTGCAGACACCGAAGCGAAGCGGGGCCCCAGAGCCAGCCAGGTGGGGCCGGCCAGCATAGGGTGGGGCTGGCTGGAACCCCTAGGGCCCATAGGCCGTCATCTTCTGGAAGCTTCCTCCACCGCCTTTGAGGAGTCATTTGAGCCCTACGTGAAGTCGGTTCGATCCAACGGCTGTCGTGCATCCCATCGGACTATAAATAGAAGGGCATACCCCCTGGAGGCATCCCTGATCATTCATATCATTTGAAAATCCATTCAGTCTAAGTCATAGGAGATCTAGTCATCCAGAGTCATAAACCCTAGTTCATCTAGAGCACTTTCTAGTTCATAGCATAGCCTAGTTAGATTCAATAGTAGAGGAAGTCAAGATTCAATCTTGGACTCCCGACGTTATCAAGAGATTGGAGTCTGGTACATTTCTTATTCTCTTATTCTCTTTTAATATTTATCTGCAGTTGTATGATATTTATAGGCAACATTAATCTTCATTAATATGTTCTTGTTTACTTTGTTCATTGTCTACATTAATATATTTAGTATAGTTAGTTTGCTATTGAGTTAATGCACATGTTCGTATAGCGCTCGTCTATTTGATCATATGGCGAGTGGTAGGCAGTATGTAGGCATGGTGCTTTAGATACATTGCTTATCTGCGGATGCCACCAGTTATGCTGGGTCGTGGGGTAGATCGTGGACGTGCAGTGGTTTGGTAGGGAGGAATTATCACGTTGAGGATATCTTGTTATATCTGAGGTTTCTGAACTCAACTCATCTTGTTCATGGCCCCATTGTGGTTGGGAATATTGGTAGTATTACTTAACAAGGATTACTAGATGTACTTGCACTAACTACGTAGCTTTGACGGTAGCTAGAATACTTAGGAGTTATTTCTTTATTACTTGTATTAGACGACACTTGTGTAGTGACTAGAATGCTCTAGATAACTTTATTGTTATTATTATTATGATGATGACTAATTAATTTACCCTTATCATATATATATTTATCATGTGACTTACCCCTGTTTAAGAGTAAAGATCATTGATGGTTAAATCACTTCATTTATTTTATATGCTTGTTATCAATACTATAGATTATCAGTTTAGCTAGACCTTCCGAGTGGTAGAATTTAAATGACAACCTGGTAATACTCTAGGTAAAATGCTACAATGGTATATTTAATATGTTCGCTTGCAGAATCATTATTCTTTGACATTTTATCTATCATTATTTATTTCTGCCTAGTCATACATAAAATATAGAATATTATATAAGTACCATAAAATATTCCTAGCTTTATAATTAGGGATGACAACCTAGTTCCATGCTTAGGAGTATAAGGTAAAAGATAAGTGACTAGTTGCTAAAGACGGGTTAATTACATACCATGCATTTTTGGCACCATTGCTAAGAACTATGTTCTTGGTGATGTCGTTAAGAAATGTCAACAACGTACACAACACAAGTCAAGAGACAAGCACGCTTCTGCATTCGTAGTGGATTAGTGAACACACTCAAACTAAAATACTCGTATGTTGAACAATCACGCATCATCTAAAACTGAACATCATGGGCACACATGTGTTCGCAATTTCCCCCTTGATGAGTGCATTGTCAACCAAAAAGTATTTCAGCGTGAGCCAATGAAGGTAAAACTCTCCAAATGACCAAAAGCCAAACGGGGTCATTTGATAAAAGCAAAGCATCCAAAACTTGATCCACAAAGACATGGGCAACAGCTCGACGCAACTAAGTAAAACACAGCTAGCCCTCAAGAAGAGGCAAAAAAATGGCTCAACACTGCTGGCAAAGCTCAAAACGCTGAAAAGACGCTAGACCCTCCAGAAGAGGCAAAGGCTCAACACAACTAGAAAAACTCCCCGTAGACAAATGTAGTCGCTCACATGAGTGCAAAAATGTCATGATACCAATTAGCTTCCAAATAGCTAAAGTGAAATGCATCTCTCCCCCTTGACATGATACCAAGTGGAAAAACCCTTTTGGTGGATGAAGAGATGAAATGCTGAAATCCCCCCTTGTTGACACATGAACTAAATCAAGGTAGCTCTCCGACTACAAGTGTCACGAATGCATATGAATCTAAAAGCTTCATAAGTAGAGAAAGCACAATGAAAGGGTTCTCTAAGTGGTGTGATCCTATGATTTGAGCATAAAGGCTACAAGTGCTTAGTAAAGGCTCAAGTTGATCAAATGACCACTAATGAAGCTAAAAACTAGATAGGATCATGTGTGAACAATTAATAAGAATCACCAGTAAACTAGCATCTAGCAAGGTATAAAAATAAGATCAACCTAGAGCAATACTATGTGAACCGATGGCACAGGGAGAAAGAGGGTGACACGATGAACTCACCTAGGGTGCTGGGGATGGCTGGAGGAGCACGACGACAATTGTCCACGTGTGGAGGTGGGTGGAAAACTTCCTGCAAATGGCGGTGAGCTTGGATGAGTGAGGCAAAGCAGAAAAGAGAGAGAGAAAGGGCTTGGCAGCTTCGCAAACATGCTCTAGAGCTCTTTAGGTTCCTTTCGACGGTGATGAGGCAGCAAGCGAGCTCAATAGTGTATGCGGTTATGGTGGCGAGATCCCAAAAGCGGCATGGTTCTCCAATGGAGGTGGATGTTTATGCGAGGGAAGAAGGGGGAGTGGCGGGACCAAGGCTCCCTTTAGGGTTGGGGAGCGGCCAGGTGTAGTGGGAGCGGGGGAACAAGCAACAGTTGTCGGGGAACCTGCGTGTGTGAGAGAGAGGGAAGGGAGGTTGGGGAAGTACATTCATTCCTTTGCCAAGTTCATATAGTAAAAGTTGAGCGTAGCATAGCTATACATTAATTTATCATGCATAAACCCCACATAGGTAACATGGATATGTGGTACAAGTATTTATAAGTATGTCTCTAGGGTTTGATAAAAATAGACACATGCATATGTATTACAAGTGAATTGAGTTTCTAGGTAACAAGGAAACCATATGTTCTACTTGCCTCCAAAAGCTTTCTAAACTCTTGAACTTTTCCTTCTGCCAGATCATCCTAGCATAGCTCCACTTCTAACAGTGGCAAACAACTTGACAAGCATCACAACATAACCTAAAAACAATACACCAAGCATTAGAACAATAGACATAGAGGTTTTGAAAAGGTAGGGCTTTTAGTACTGATGTATTAGCGCAAAAACTAACCAAAATGGGAGCCATGGTTAAAAGATGTGAGAATTAGAAGGTACATATGGAAAAGATTGGATTCAAAAGAGCAAGGTGGAGTTTGGACTAGCATAAACATATCCATGAGAACAAAAAGGATTGGATATGTTAATAAGTACTTGGGAACATACCATGATCAAACAATGCACTAAGGCAAGATCAAAGGGAAACATCATTATGGTTATTTGTGAATCAGTTGAGCGTATCCAGTGGCGGATAACGGTGGTATGATGATTAATTGCAAGGTTATAAAAAGATACAAATGACAATCCATTATGTGGGGTTGCTAGGTACTGTATGGAGCATGTGGTAACAAAAGGATATGATGTTTCGACCAACGGTTAGGCGGGGAATGAGAATGCAAAATTGCATTGCACGGTTGTTGGCATGATAGGAGCAACGACACGGTGATGTTTATAAATCCAATGTTGGGGTTCATATAGAAAAGACAACTTTCAGAGATGTGTTTATGTATATAATACACATTGTGGTTGAATGGCTTGACCACCATAGCGGCGAATCAGCGGGAACACGCATACCAACCGGCATCAGCGCGGCTGCAGAGCAGTAGGACAACGAGCACAAGATAGCTCTTTCATAATTGACCCTATTGACATGAAACTTTTCAGAGGCATGTGAAAGCATATAAATGATATTTTAGACAAAGGGTGCATCCTTCGGGTCGATGGATCAACGGGAACGCCATTGCCAAAAATAGGGTGGGCTGCTGTTGGACAGTAGGGGTAGCAGAGACATCAAACTCGATATCTCATTCATTTGGGATTTCATAGCATAACCAATTTGTGGGATCATGTGCAGGAACATGTATGTAAAAGGGCTTCATGTTTGGACAGTGGATTGACGCAGAACGCCAAAATAACTCAGTGCTGCAAAACTGTCCAAACTCAGCGCGGTACGGGAATGATCACATCCTGAATTTCACGATTCCTATGACCAAACCAATTTATAGAGGCGTGTACAAGGATGTAGACAACAAGTTCACCAAAGGGTTTCTTCAGTGGAGTCACGAAACAGCGAGGAACGCCGAATCCGTCAACAACAGTGAATATGTCCCTGTTGACAGCAACGCCTACAACGGGTAAACATCGCCGAGGATCAACCAAACATCATCAAAGGAACTTGAATTGCATAGGGGAACATGAAAGCAATATGGGGAAGATGATATAGTGTTCTTCACCATGGGGAAGGCATGGAGGAGTGAGGGCATGCATCACGACGGCTAGGAACAACAATTCGGTGCGGTGGAGCGTTGTTCTTACGGTGTGGTGGAGCGCCGTTCTTACGTTGCGGTTGATGGTGGGAGGAGGAGGAGTTGCTGGACGTCTCCCCCTCTGTTCTTGGCGTGGGAGAGGAAGAGGGAGGCATGGAGAAACTGACGGAAGGTGTGAGGGGTTGGGACATGAAGGGGTAAGGTTGGGAGGTGAAGGGGTGGGAAGGAGAAGGGTCATGCTTGATATTTCTTTTATCTTTTTTGATATTTTTGTGCAAAAAGGAAAGGGAAACTAGGGGATTGACATGGGAGAGGAGAGAGGAAGGGTTAGAGGGCTGGTTGGGTTTGGTCTTAGACTGCAAGTGATAGGAGGGTGGTTGGGCTTTGCCCCAAGTCGAGAGCAAATGCAAGATTTGGACCGGGTTCGGCCCGAAGCAACGTCGGAAGATAAAAAGAGTTGGGCTTGACCCATTAGTCAAAGAGAGTGGTGGGGAATGATACACTAATTGGATGAGGTTATGCATGTGCCAAGAGAAGAGAATATGGAAGGCGAGTGGTTGGGCTCGGCCCGATAAATTCTTAGAGACAGAATTAGGGTTTCAGAAATCTTAGATTAAAAAGTGGGATCAAGGTCGTATAGATTTTAGAGATGGTTCAAAAACAGGTTGACTTTGATTGAGAGGATAGAAGGTGGAGGTCAAAGATCATCCCATGTGAATGTTACCCATGCCGAGGAAAGAACAGAAAGTTAGAATTGAGATTAAAATTGATACAAGACATGTGATTGATTTGACTTGAACAAAGTGATGGTAACATTGAGAGAGATAGAGGAGATACAATGATTGATCATCTAGCATATAATTTGAGATTTGGAGAAGACAAACAAAAAGAATTAGGAGCTCAAATATGAGGAAAAAGAAAGGATAAAAAAGAGCAAAACAAGATATGACTAGAGAGAGTTTTCACAACATGAAAGTTTAAAGATCCATCAAGGTTTTTGGAACAAGGATTAAGATATAGGGTTTCCATGGATTTGGAGTTCGTGAAAACTTGATCAAAGATTAAGAGAGGTTTTGTTTTGGTTCAAACCCTAGGCGCATTTGAAAACTTTAAATTCAATTTTCATACATAACACTATGCAAAGGCATGAAATGCACCAAACCATTAAATTGGATTCTTAAAACATTTTGGAAACTCACATTTTCCACTAAATAAATTGTCAACCACTAAATAAATGTTCGAAAATTTTAGTAAATATTGAAATCATTGATTGTGTTTAATGTTTTCTAAGCCACATCCAAAAATAGAAATTTTGGGGTGTGACACTAGAACACTAGAAGGCAACCCATAGTGATAGGGCACGAGAGACTTCCATGTGGGGCTAACTAGACTGTGGGGGTCACTGTTGGCCTCTGCTTTGTAGGTCACTTTCCCACCGCCATTAAGTTCCAATGTACATCGTCCTTGTAGGTCGGATTGATTCAAGGGATGAGATGATTTTTTTTGTTATGATTCATAAGCACATGGTACTCCTAGTGACCCTTATAAAAGGTGGACCCTACCTCCCCAAAGGCATCCTGATCAAGAGAAGAAACCCTACTCCATCCTTCCAAATCAAAGCCTCTAGCTTTAGGATCAATTGTAGCGATGAAGAGAGGAATAGAGAATCTATCCTTTGTGACTAGAGAATAGTGAAATAGAGATTGAGAGAAGAGTTTGGAGGAAGTGCTAGCTTGTCGGTGCTCTCTCTTCGGCTTGTACCTTGACGAAACCAAGCTCTACCCGAGCTCACTTATGAGACATTTAAAATAATCGATTTCTTATTCAAGTTTTATGTTTATATTGTTCATTAGGATCATGACTCTTTTGAGAGTTTTATTCTTTTCCTAGGAAGAGTAAAGTCATAATCATAGTGAAAGCATGGTTAGACTTTCATTGCTCATGGATGCACCTTGGATTCTAGATTGGTGGTAGCTCACGAGGGTGACAGCCGCATTCAGTCTTTTGTACTCCACCTCCCATCCGTAGACCATGTAGGACATGGTTACTACATAATAGCATACTCTGTTGTGCTTTCGCATATAATGTCCCTAGCTGAACACTAGAATACATAACTTAGCCAGGAATAAAGAATCTTAGTGGTCCTCTCTATGCTCTTATTTATCTTTAGCCTTATTGTTATCCCTAGTTAAGTTAGACTATAGTTAATCTCACGCATTTCCCTGTAGATATGATACTTGGATTACTCTGGGTGAAAGCTATAGCATTATCCATGTGCTTGCATCTCTTTTATGTTTGCATTAATAAATACCAACAATTCTTGTGGTGTTTAGAGAGTACTTCGTGCAGTGCACATGGCCATACTAGTGTCAAGGTCCCTAGTTTTCGTGCCCTAGTTCTTTGTCCTCATGAAGGTGATGCACTCGGAGAGGTTGAAAATCAAGGACATGGAGGCAGTTGTATTAGGGACATGCTTCACTTCATCTACACCTACACCTACATGGTGCTCGAGTGTGAGCAACGAGAGAATGGTGCCATCGTCGCACAACATTTGCCTGTGGCTACAGATAGGTATGAACTCGACAGGCTCAATGTGATGTGAGGACAAGCTTTGTGATGGCACCATGGTGAAGACAAAACAAATCAACAATTCTAGCACTACCAGAGTGGCATGGTTTCCCAAAGATCAAGGCTAGGTGTGTTGAGTTCATCATAGACCTTGATGATATCATGGGCACATAGGGTTACAAGCATCTCCTAATGAGCCCCCATTGGTTCTGAATGACCTCATGATAGTTATGCATAAAAGAAAACTAAAGTATATTGTTGATTACTAATGAAGTTAGAGAGAATTTTTAGTTAGAAAGAGATATTAGTCCTTTAGGAAGGTGATTAGACTTTTCTTCAGCAAAGGAGGGTTTTGCATGGTCATCAAACAACTTGAGACAAGGTGATTGAAGGGTTTGAGTCAAGATCTAGTGAGGGGTTGGTGAGGGTCTCAAGGTATCAAGGGCGAGTTTGAAAAGTTTTATTTGGAATGACCATTGGGTGGTGACAAAGCCTCTAGGCGTAGGTTTATATTGCACATGATTAGACTATCAAGTAAGCAAATAATGTTGGCAATTCTAGTGATTAGAGAGGTGAATTCAATGGGTTCCACTTTCCTACAAACATGGTTTAGATGCACTATTTATCACTTTCTTTTGTAGGATGACATAGTTTTAAAGGTTTTGGTTATATCACTTCATTGTACAAGAGAAAAGGTGCAATCAGATCAACACATCTGTTAGTGGTCCTTCTAGGGTGACCTCCAATCTTATTCGATGAGTGCTTAGCCACCTCACCAAGCCCCTGAAACATTTTTTAAATGTGCTAGATCTAAAGAGTGTCCCATGGGACATCATCATCTTTAGCACTGAGTTAGTATTTTGAGCTCATTTTTCAAAGGTCACTTGCTTAGGTTGAACACATATGCATTGTTAGTACCCACCTAGTGGCACTAAACAACCATATCCTGAATCTGCCTATGCGCTTCTCTACTACACCTTGGTCGGTGAAACAAATCCTTATAGGTTATACCTTTTCCTTTGAGCTTGTCTCCACTTCCATTATCTCTACCTTCTTCTCTTGTCCATGTTGAGCACTTGTGTCTTGTGTCATCACCATCTCCACCATGCTTCTAGCCTTTCTCAAAACCATCTTATGGACTATCCTAGCTTCTCAACTCAAGTAAGGAATTAATTTAGTACTTTCTACTCAATTACCAAAACTAAACTAGGGTCTTTCAGCAAAGGGAGCCACATAAAGGGAGGGGAATAGGTCAAAATGGGAATGGGCCGGCACGGACCTGGACCTGGCCCTAGCCTCATGGCCCTAGGGCCAATTTACAAGGCCATGGGCCAACCCAATTCGGCTAGAGGCTTCGGCCTTGGCGTCCCAATGGGTACAGCGGGTCGGCTCTGCTCGAATGTTCAATTTGTCGCTGCCCAGTGTTCGTCGGCATATGTTGTGTGCTAGCAACAGAAATAAATCATGTTTGCATTACTGCCACACACAGGTGGCCAAACTACAGAGTACAACCAAGCTTGGACAAACACTGAATTTCATCACAATGTCATGACAGCAGTCAGCAGACGTACTGAAAATCCCTTCAGATTGAACCATTGAAGCTTATACTGACCATATAAGCACCTTGAAATCACAGCCAAGAATCTGTTGAGACACATCCGGAACTAGTTGCATAGAACGAGTAGGAATCTGGCAAGAGAGAACCATGGACATGGATTGTCAGAGCTTTGAAACACGAACTAACAAAAGCCCCAAAGAGCACGGCACAAGCAAAATTTTAATTTCGGAGAAGAAGCAAGATAACGGCCAAGAAGAAAAGACTAGTTACTCACACTGATGCACAACTACACAAGCAAAATCTTAGTTTTGGAGCTTGGGCATAGTATGAAATAATTTGAGTCGGATGCACACATTGGTCAGAAAGAACAGAGAACACAGTTAAGGGGAAACTGGGAAAGTGATCTTGCAATAACAAAAAAGAAAAAAAAAGAAGAGAACTTACAAGTAGCCGCCTCTCAGTCCCAGATGGATCAGATCAGGATTCAGGAAATCCAGTACTGGCACCGATGCCCTTGCAGCCTCGCTCTCCTTCGCTAACACAACAAAAGATCTCTAGAAACGAATTTTGGGCAAGCAAGAGATGGTGGCTAGACTTGGAAGACGCCCTGCCTACTCATAAACAAACCGAAGGCACCCGCCGATGTCTTGCTGCCTCGCCGCACAGTTTCGTCTCCTCTCCTGTTCGGCAGCGGGAGAGGTTTCTACAGCAGAGGTGCAGAGTCGCAGCGGCGGTGCGCCTGTAGGTCATAGCCATGGAGCCACACCAGGGCCGACCCAGCTTACCCGACGGCTCAACGGTGCCTGGCTCCAGCGGCCCATTTTGGAGTTAAGGCCGACCTGCATGGCCCATTGGCCTTGATACAGTGGGTCGGGCCAATGACCCAATGGGTTGACCCGAGCCGTTTCCATTTTGAGGAATAGGGTGGCGTCGTGTGTGAGAGAGTTAGCATGAAAAGAAGACGTGTTGAAATTAGTTGGTGTGGAAAAAAGATTTCAAGTGAACAAGTAGGTAGCCCCTTCCCATCCTTGGGAGACAAAGTTGAGGGAGATCTGGAGATTTGAGAGCCCATAAAATAGGAACTTGAGTTGACCCTATTGCATCAAGTCTTTTTTGCTCTAGCGCCAAAAAATATAACTGAACTGCTATTTAGGATGGTGTTAAAGATGCTCTTAGTGCTACGCATAGTGACAAACGGTGGAAGAAAAGCCAAGTAGTCATTTTATGCTAAATTTCTAAACATTATTTTTATATCACATTTTTTATTTTCAATTATGTTTGAAAGTAACATCAAATGGCAACACGTGACATCTAAACATCAGTTTTGTGTAGTTTAATTATAATGCCTTAAACTTCTTTAGATAATTTCATCTTTGGCTAGAACGAGCTTTCTAGGTAAATGACTCAATCATAGGACATCTATGTGTGTTTACTTCATATTACTTTTATGCATGAATAGGCTGTTTTTTTCATAAAAATAGTTTTTATGTGTAAAAATCACTTACTCTGAATTTTGTTCAGATTTCTGTTTCGGAAAAGCCACTTTTTTTTTTTATTCTGCAGCAAGTCCATATTGGCCCACTGTTTCTCAGTAGTGGGCTGGGGCCCGTATTCTAGCCACATTGCCTGAAGACGCTGGGCCAGAAGGCTCAGTCCGTCGTCTCTGTTTCTCACTGCCACAGATGTGTGGACCAACATAGATGCCTATTAGGCCTCCTATAGGGTGGGTTATTATGAATTATTATATATGAATATGAAAGGCCCAACTGATCCGGTCCCTTTCTGATTGGATAATTCCAGTCCGTTACAAAGTACCACAAACTGATCAAATGAGGTGGTCCCACATCAGGGTACTTCACTGTTTGAGACATGTTTCCAAGAAAAAAAAAATACCGACAGACATCAACGGCACAAGGACTGCAATAGTTGTATGCAGTGCCTGACAGAAGCAATGGAAATGTAGTTTCCACTCCATGGAGGTCAGTTACGTCCTAGATGATTTTGATATTTGAGCAAAATTCTAAATGAAGTATAAACAAATACTATCAAAATAAAAATATCAACGTAAACTATGATGTAATAATGTATTAAAAGTAGAATAGTATGGACTGATAGAAGGCAAAAGACTGATTACAGAAAGACATCAAGTATATGTTTCCTAGACTTGCCGTTTGTGAGAGCTAAGAAGCACGATACATGGATGTAGAAATCATGGATCACTTGGACAGACTACGTATAGACATAGGTTAGGCCACTTCA
Source organism: Microstegium vimineum (assembly GCA_022036555.1). Taxonomy (NCBI): domain Eukaryota; kingdom Viridiplantae; phylum Streptophyta; class Magnoliopsida; order Poales; family Poaceae; genus Microstegium; species Microstegium vimineum. The sequence continues at coordinate 33,500,630 of CM039126.1, forward strand.
CCGATGCTTGAGACAAAGAACGGTTATCCAAAAGATAATATTTCTCTAATATTATCTCACATTATTTTGTTCCAGTAGAATTCATATGGTCTCCCATTTTTACTTTCCTATATTTTGTGACTTTTTAATTTATTATTATATTTTTCCCTAGTGTTTTGTCTATCTTCAACTAATTTTTTCTTTTATTTTAGTTATTGGTTTGTTTTATGTTTTGTATGTTTCATAGTATTTATAATTTATTTTTCATTTTTTGTGTTATTTTACTCTCATTAATTATTTAGTTATTTATTTTTATGCCCCTTTTTACTTTTAACTTTTTTATATTCTATGAGATACTTGTAATGTTCATTAGTATACATATGATATTCTTGTTGATGTAAAAATGTTACACCAATACGCCTTGCAGGTCTAGAGAACCGTAGCGATCCGTAAGGCCTTTAGCAAGCTGGTTTTCTGATGTAACAAAAGGTGGAATATGCTGGTGTGATTGCAGACAATTTTAATATATACAACCCAAATAACCAAATTATAAAGCTACCAACTAGAAAGTTGATATCCTGAATATGAATTTAAAAATTGGCTATCTCTGTCAATAAGTAGCCGATTTACATAAACCAAAAAGAAACATGTATCTAGATGAGACTATATACCATGAATCACTTAGATATGTGGTCAAATTAAAGGATCATAATATACATAAGAATTAACTATCCAATTTATATATGCATATCGATAAACAACCTTTATGTTCATACAATTAAGATATATCAACCGACAGCGTTTGAATCTGAATAACTTAACAGTGAGGATCAATTTGAATCGTTATAGCCGTAATAAAGCACATAGAAAAATATTAACAGATCTTATTTGCATGATCAATCAAGTATTACAGCAACATACGTAAACTAGTTGGGAGTCTCAAAGAAAACACACCACATTTATTTAATCATAGATGCTCGGCTAAAAACAATCGATATCGTCATATTAAACAAGCAAGTGTATTTTAGTGTCACGGATAAAGCCCGCTAACCAATGACGTCTGAATCCATATGAATCTAATAGTGGGGATCGGCCAGGACTGTTACGACCATGATAGAAACTTCTGGAAGAGATTAAGAGACTCTAAACACAATACTTAAACATACCTTCGAATGTGTAACATGTAAGACGTAAGACGTAAGATCGAGGAAAGAATGGTTGACTTATCATGTTTTATCATCATGTAAAAAAATACCAAGGACCAAGAAAGCATGGTAAATGTTCGATATCTATAAATTAGAACCGATCTGCCTCAAACTTAGTCAAAAACTTGTTATGATTAGTGAAACATAATTATAACAATACTCCCTCCATATTCAAAAATTTTGTTGTTTAGGGCAAGGTTTTAGTCAAACATTTGGAATATAAATCATGAATAACTTTTAAGTTGTTGAGTTTGAAAATGTGAAAAATCATACCAATAGATTTGTCTTGAAAAATATTTCCATAAAAATATGCATACATTATATTTCAATAATTAGTTTTCAAAAAATAAGCAGTCAAACTTACACTTCGGAGACCATGCCATTTTCTAAAACGACAAGTTTTTAAGCATGAAGGGAGTATTTGATAACCGAACCAATCTAACACAAATAAAGCAAGCTTAATTCAAATTAGATAAATTCGATAACCATTGATATTATATTAGATGACAAAATTATCTACCATAAGATTAACGATAACTACCTCATATCATGAATCCCGTTACAGCCTTACAAAATGATGACACGAGTCATGATGATACTTACAACATGCTAGAGTTCGATCAAAGTCGTTGCAGCCTAACTTGATGAAGAAACTTGCCGGGATATAAGGTACTCCTACTCCTAAGGGTTGGTGTGAAGCCGGTTTGTGTTGATTGATTGATGTCTTTTACAATAGCTGGGGTTACATAATTAAACCCTAGGCTCAAACCAAGCCCTAGTGGAATACAAAGACTTATCGCCAGATATCGAAAAAGAAACTAATCCTTCTATAATTGTAAATAACTTGAACCCTACTCTTTCCTTTCTTGTAGAGTTTGACACATCTCACATCATTTGTAATCGTACATTTCTTTGATATTGAAACATACACAATCTACGACAAATGGCCGATCTTTAGAAGAATAGTTGATCCCTTGTAAACCAGCCGATGCCAACACTTAATCAATTCTGAAGAATAACATCTCCGTGACCTCATCATCCAAGATCCAAAATTTGGTACAAACTATTCTATGATTTGTTTTTGCGTATTCATGTAATATAAATTAGTTGTTCCATGATTATCTTTGAGTATTCATGTGATGTTTGCGTATATATGTGATGTTCTATGATGTGTTTGAATGTTCATGCTATACAAAGGGGATGTTTATATAGAATACATGTGATACAACATATTTTTATTTGTTTACAAATTATAAAAGAGATATGTCATGATTAGCTTTAATATTAACATGGTACCAAAGAGATGTGTGGCTTTTTTTAGGTTATTCAAGTAGGATCAATGTGAAGTTTTTTTATTTTCCTATACTAAAGGTCTTTTTTATTAATTTTTGTTTTTCACATATCTTGTTGTGATGTTCATGTAGTGTACATATAATGTTTAATGACATGTTTCTAGATGTTCATAGTACAAGTGAGATGTTCCATGAATCATTTGGTATTCACATTGTACTTCTGATATTGTAGATGTATTTAGTAATGTTCACCTAGTATACATGGGATGTTATATGATATATTTTATAATGTTTTATGATATTCACGTGTTATACATATGATGTTCTATAATATACTTTGTGATGGTTGTATACAATACATATGATGTTCTATGATATATTTATGACATTTACATAGAATAAATGAAATGTTCCACGATTATCATCGAGTCATATGATATGTTCTATGGTTTAGATTGTTTAAATAGTATATATGTGATGCTCTGTCTAAAATTTCTCTATTATGTGTTTTTTTCTTTTCTCTTATGATTTGTTTTATGTTTTATTTTCCTATTTATATTTATCTATTTATTTATATATATTTGAGATGATCATGAATATAAATGGATGTTTGATGTTTATCTTTACGTATTATTTTGGTATCTTCAGATGTTTTATGGTTTATTTTTTTTTTGTTCAATTCATATCTATGTGATGTTCTTTCATGTGTTTAGGTTGTCCCCCTTATTTTTCCCTATTACTTTTGATTGCTATCTTTTTTATTCCATTCCTTTTTTTGTTTTGTTTTATCTAATATATAGCTTTTTATATTCCATGATAATATACCTGGTATATTTTTGGTCTAGACCATTATTTTTGGTTGGGTGACTTTTTTGCCATAACTAGTCAAATGCTGTTATAATCATGTAGATATTCCATAACTAAAATCAATCATCATTTGTATGGTCTAGTGGTAGGGAATGATTTTCTTATATATATGTCTGAAAGTGCAATCAAGACTTAAGTGGGTTTTGGTGACAGGACAACGCAATTAGAGAACTAATGAGATTTTACAAGTATGACAAAGCAGGTTAAACTTAAGGAGGTTGATGAACAGGTTGGCGGACCCCTCCAATTACAAAAGTGCATGACAACAAGCTCAAAGGAGTTTAAATTCTTTTATACTTTGAAATTGAGTTAGGTATGTCGTACTATTAAGAGGGATTCAACACGCATGCCAACAAGTGAACCAAATGCAATATCTATCCAAATACATCACACCTCCACATACATAGTGGGAAAATCAGCCAACTACTTGAAGATCTATACCTTGCTGTTCTGCCCAGGCCGGCGGCACTGCAGGCCGGCACTGCCGCCACTTGTTCAGCCTGTTGGTAGTGAGGGGTATTTAAACACCTACTCACTCCCCCAATGGTTAGTTCTGCCATCCTCACTCTCACACTTCGCAGAAAACAGAAAGTGGAGCTCTCTTCTTGCTCTCCATTCCCCCTTGGTGCTCAACCACTTTCCTTCATTGATTTCCAATCAACCTTTGAGAGATTGAGCCTCCAAGCTTGAGAAGAAGCTTCTCCCTCGGATCTTCAACTCCTACAAGCATTTGGTTCGCGTGGTGGCCGGCGGTTTGAGTTTGTTACTCTTGGAGCTTTGCTCCTAGCCGGCTAGGCATCGCCCTTGAGCTTGCCAACTTGTGTGGCAGCCACGGGAGGTTTGTAACCCCACCAATTTGCTAATACATTGTCCCTCATCTCAAGCGTTCATTCCCTTGACTTGAGACCGAGCAAAGAGCAAGCCTTTGTGGCGAGCTTGAGCCTTGTGTAGTGCACCTCAACAACGTGGACGTAGGCAAGCCTAAGTGGCGAGTTGAACCACGGATCAAATTTTATGTCATCGTGTGCTTGTTACTTTACTTTCATTTATCTTGTGTGCAAGGTGATTTCTAGGATTTAAACCCGATCTACTCCGTAGGTGTGTTGCTACCACTTTCAGGTGGTGCTAGAGGTTTCCTACACCTCTAGAAAGGTTTTAATTCAGCCACAATTTCCATTCTAGTTTTACATTTTGAATTGTGTTCAATTCTATTCAGGTGACCAGCAGTGCCGGCCCTGTGCTGACAGCAAGTGTCAAGTTTGTTTTTAAACAGACATATTCACCCCACTCTAAGCCAATCAGGTCCTTAGAATGTCAATAGGCCCTGTGTTCAAGCTCTTAGGTACACAGTTTTGCTCTTATATATTTTTTTTCTGTTTTTTCTCTTTGCTATTTCTTCTTTGCGGGAACTAGGAATCAAGCTTGAGAAGTCGCTCTTGAGCAAAGAAGCACGGGATGGCCGGAGGGAGCGACGTGAAGCTGTTGAGTGCGAGCATGGGCCTGCGAAAGAAACGGCCCAATTATGCGAGATCATGTGATGGAAAAAATAATAGTCAGATGGTTGGTGCTAGACCTGATGCCACCATGGTCGGATGCTAGACATGCCCCTTATATTATAGCATGGCTCCTTGGATTTTGAGCACCCGAGTTGTCTCACAGCTTGCACGGGCCCAAGGACACCCACGATGGAGGCACCATAGTGTGTGGAAGCAATTTAGAGCATGCTCGAAAGAGCTAATCTTCCGAGCTTTACATTTCGTAGGGATGTTTTTTTCAAAAAAAAATGCCCTAAGGTATCTTATATCTAAACTGCATAAGAAAAACAAGAACAAGTGGACAATTGGATGATCTTTAGGCAACTGCATCCGTCACAACCATGACCGCATTGGGGAAGGTCCGCGCCCCACGAGACCACAACGCAACGAGGGTCCGAAGGCCGCCGCCGCCGCTCTCCGCCATCCGCTATCGTCGCTGGTCCCTCTCCCTTCCCCTCCGGCATCTCGTCGGGGGCTGAATGGAGTGGAAATCCATTGTTTTTAATAAGTTTCTCTATTAGATCGAGTCCTTAGGGTTAGGGTTTCTTCATGCCAAAGTTCTTGGTATTGGAGTTTTATCTCCTCATTCTCCTCTTCTCCGGCAATGGTGAAGGAGAAGGGTGGAATCGTCTTTTCCATGGCGGCTTCGTTGAAGACGAGGGCGACAACTTCGGCGTCACCATCTTCATCGACATGACGACATGGAGATCTTTGTTTCCGGACGACGGCATCAAGGCGGAGATGATGTCGCCGCCATGGAATAATTTTCTCCAGTCTTTTCTTCGTTTTGTTGTGGTTAGATCTGGCCACAATGAAAGTCTAGGGAGAATATCCTTCAGATCAGTCTTCCTCATTCTTCGGTGGCAGAAAAAAGAAGAAGGAAGACACCAGCAAGAAGAAAAAGATCCTCAATTCCACCTACAGGAATGTTGGTCGTCGTTCGTTGGGCAGTTGTTCTCAGGCCATTTGCCGAGTGTTTGCCTGTGCGGTCATCTACACTGCAAAGCGATTAACAGGTTAGGATTTGAGTTGTGCTATTCACAGCGTGAGTACTATCTCGTATTGCAAAGCGCTTGTAATGTATTGATGTACTCAGGTTTCATATAATATAATTCTTCTTTCGTCGCAAAAAAAAACCATGACGACATTGTGTCATCCCATCATTGCCGATCATAGTATTTTCTTTAGAGTATTTATTCCATAGCATATGTTTTAACAACCATCTTCATTACAAAGTTCAGGAAGTCACTTACTTAGATAAACACTTGTGTGTAAATCAACATATTGTATGCCTAGGCCTCCATGTTCTTTAGGTTGACAAATTATAGACCATTATGTCAACATATATTTCTTTTTTTGTTGATGATACTGTGAAGAGCCTTTTGAGAACTCCTCCAGATATCTTCAAAAAAGACAACATAAACATAGGTAAACTCGGCAACACCAAGTTAATCAACACTACTCTCCCTCCTAAAGAAAGCATTTTTCCTTTCCAACTAGACAATCATTTTTCAATTCTTTCTTCAATTCCTTTCTAGAGCATGTTGGCTTAACTTATCAGCCAATGTACAATATTTTTTCTCTTAGGCCAAAACAACCAAAAACAACATAAGGTGTCTTATTAGCTGCAGAAACCATCTGCCGAATAGGCTCCTAGTTATTGTTCTTAAGATCTGGTAGACCAAGGAAACGAAAGGGATGTGTACCAATTTTACAACCAAATAATTGTGAGTATTGCATCTCACAATGCTTAGCTTGCCCGAAGAAGGGAAATGAATTTCAAACTATGCACTTTTGCGTGCTCTCACAAGTAGTATTTTTGGTACGGTTGCTGTATAATTGATTTGGATTCTATTTCTTAGAAGTGTTCAGTAGTGTTGATATTCCCTTTTTGCACTAATACAAATTCAAACATCAATGTCGGTCCATTACTGCCAGATTGTATGCGGCCAGCAGTGATATATCTTCACTGCAGGTTCATGCTCTGACGAGAGCAACAATCATTGAGGTACGGTCCAAACCGATAGTAAACGTCACCATCACTGTCGGTTGGTGGATGGAACTGACAGTGATATATCTTTGCTGGTTCAGCCACCAATCGATAGTGATGGTGACTTTTACTACCGGTTGGAGCCACCAACCGACAGTTATGTATGCATACTACATAAGCTCGACCCCTTCTCCCTCCTCTCTCCCAGCAACATAGAACAGCGAGGCGCGTTTTCTCCCCTCCGCTTCATTGTTGCGACTGTTGTTCTCCAAATTGCTCAAGGACACTTCAGGATTTTCAAGCATGGACATGATCTCCTAACTTTAAGGTTAGTAACCTTTTTAAGATTTGTAGTTTTAGAATGCTGTGGTGTGTGGAGATTGATTCTTATTATAGTAGTTGTTTAATTTCTTCATTTTAGAGAGCACATTTTAATTTGATTTTGAGCACGACATCAAAATTGTGGTGAATATGTGTATACCATTGCTATGTCATACATATCAAATTCGATTTTGATGTGAGCAAATCCATGTGAGAGCTACCAATCCATTTTTTGGAGTAACATTGTTGTTCATGACCAAGCCTCAATTTTCTTTGGAATTTATGTCTCTATTTTTATTTGGCATGTTGTAGAATAATTATTTTAACAATTTCAATTTTTATGAGGCTACCAATTTATATTTTCCTTTAAATATTTGTGTAGAATAAAATTGGCAGTCGAAATGTGGTGAGCAATTTCAATTATCATAAAATTAATTATACTCATGAGCCACAAATAATGTTGTTTATAATCAAACCTTACATTTTTGGAATTTATGTCTCCATTTTTATTTGGCATGTTGCAGAATAATTAATTAGCAATTTCAACTTTTATTGGCTACCAATCTCTATTTTTCTTTAATTATTTGTGTAGAATAATTAGCATTTGAAATGGGGTGACCAATTTTAGTTATTACAGAGTTAATTGTACTTATGAGCAACAAATAATGTTGTTTACGATCAAGCCTTATTTTTTTGGAATTTGTGTCTCTATTTTTATGTAATATGTTGTAAAATAATTATTTTACCAATTTCAACTTTTATAGGCTACCAATTACTATTTTCCTTTAATTATTTGTGTACAATAATTGGCGTTCGAACTATCGTGACCAATTTCAATTATCATAAAATTAATTGTAATCATGAGCTACAAGTAATGTTGTTTATGATCAAACCTCAATTTTTTTTTTGAAATTTGTGTCTCTATTTTTATGTAGCATGTTATAGAATAATTATTTTCTAAGGCTAACTATTCAATTTTAGCATTTTTATACTTACTCTACCCATTTTCTCTATATAGACATGGATCGAGGGTGGATGTACGGTCTGCCATTTATAGATCGACGGTACTTGGTGGGCATCAATGGCTTCATCAAGCTCGCCGGAGCTAATGCTGAGATCAAATCAACCTTTATTCTATCAATGCAAAGATTGCAGGAATACAAGAAATTAGGACTGACGTGGAGCATATACGATTGTACTTGATTATCAAGGGGTTCATGTGAGACTACACGATTTGAACTATGCATGAAGAGGTTGGTCAGAATGTTTTACAAGAAAACAATAATGATGTGACCATGCCTGGCGTAGTTCTGTACGAGTTTGTGGCTACAGATTACATAGAACCTGTATCTACTAATGATGATGTGTTTAGAAATACGTTAGCTAATGATGAGATAAACGAAAACAATGGCATTTCTCAACTATGATATGATGTGTGCATGACGGATTCCTTAGTGCTAAAGAGTTGAAAAAGCTAGAGATAACGAGAAAGGATGCACAAACACCATTGTATTCGAGCTGCTCAATAAGAAAACTGGAAGCCAACATCGTACTATTAGTGTTCAAATCAACAAATGGATTAAGCAATAAAGGTTTCGATAACTTATTAGTTGTAACGAAAAAATGCTCCCAAAAGGTACTTCAAAGTCGATGGTCCAAAGAATGCAAATATTAGTGGTCCTAAAGTTATAGTGAAGAACCAACAACATATATTAGATGACATCCATAACAAAGGATGTAAAAATCATCTCTCTCTCTCTCTCTCTATATATATATATATAGAACTAGTACTCTATAGCTAGCTACAAAATAACTTATTTTATAGTTATTTTGATTTATGATAATTACTATATTCATTTACAAGATTATAGTAACTCCTTACTATGTGGTTTATGATAACATTGTGGTAAATATCTCTGTGTGTTATCGTAATACAACTATCATAAATATGTAATTTAGTTATAAAATTATCGTAAATGAAGGTGGCTACAAAATAACTTATTTTGTAGCTAGCTACTGAATACTCTCTCTCTCTATATATATATTTTCAGTAGTCCAAACATTCATATTCACATCACATCACATCACATCATCTCTCCATATATGTATTCAATAGTGAGGGAAAGTATATTGCCAGCTAGAGAATAAGTAATTATACGATCATCTCCATTTACGATGATTTTATAACTAAATTACTATAAAATAAATACATATTTATGATAGTTATGTTATTATAACATATGAGGATATTTATTGTAAAATTATATTAGACGACATAGTAAAAAGCTACTACAATCTCGTAAATTAGCATAATAATTATCATAACTTAAACTAGCAGAATAAATTATTCTATAACCACCCGCTAAACCGTGTGTGCCGGCATTTTTTTTTTCCGCTGCTAGGACTGAGAATTCCTGTAGTAGCCAGAGATCGATGTCTGTAGTGGCACTTGCTAACAAGATCGGACGACGATTAGTGATGCTGTGGGTTCGGACCACCGGGGCTGAGCCTCTTCGACCCGTCGTACATCCCCGGCGCCTCCTCCGACCACGCAGAGCCAGTAATGGTCGTGTTCCCTTCTGAGCCGTTGGCAACGATAACTTCGTCTCGCAGCCAGCGTCGCCCCACCGGCGGGCTCCTATCAGAGAGCGGAACCGGCGACGAGGAGATGACGAGAACAACGCAGATGCAGAGGCACAGGACGAGCTTCATGGCTGAGCTAGCTAGCTGTGTTTTGCTATCTGTAGTAGTCGCTAGTGGAATGTGCAGATGATGAACTAGAGCAGCCGGCTCCTACGTTCATTTATAATCCAAGCGTTTGAGTTTTTTATGGCCCTGTTGAACTATGATAGGGGGGTTGCTGCTGCTGGTGGAAGATGGCATGGAACGTACTGGCCATTTGCGTCCTCGTCGACCCGGCGCCGCCCAAGCTTGCCGACAGGTGACAGCCAGTTAGCTCTGCAAGAGGTAGTATATAGGATTAGGCGCACATAGGCTGATAGGCATTTTGCAGGAAGTACTACGTAAATAATTTGTACCTCCAGCACTATGCAGCAGTGGTGAGAGAACATAGTCGAAATGTGGCTTGTTCTATCTTGTGTTGATAAGTGATTGGTTGTTGGATGAAGTTTGAATTAAGCGGTGCTTAACTATGCTGTTTATGGTGGAAGCTGTTAGCTGGAATGGACCATAGCTGTCATTGGCTTCCTCACCAGACACTGGTAGATCTAGGATTTACCAAAGGTTTACCGTATGAAAATGTTCCATTATAATTCGGTAAACAATTTGTGCAAACTTAGTAAGCAATTATAAATTTTACAACATAATTCATTATACAAGCACTAAATAACATGATAACTCTTAAATTCGAAGATTAGGTTGATAATTTACACATATTGCAATGTAAATAGTTCGAACGTCATACTAATATAGTTTGAAATATAGGCATAAAAGAGATATATACAGTACTAATTGTTTAACTTTTTAGCCCAAGATTGAAGAGATATGTTTGCTTTTGTTTTTAACATACAAGATATATAAAGTAGCTTGTTAGGATATGCCGGGCATACCTGACATACCTCCAAATTCGCCGATGCATCGTGCCCAGCCTGCCACAACTTTCCGGAGGCCATTTAGCCCAGCAAGAGGTAGAAGCTAGGGTTAGGCACATAGGCATCAAGAATGAATGGTACCGGACTAGGTAAATACTTTGCGTCACCTTTGTGCAATGATGAGAGAACAAAATTGAGATGTGCCTTGCTCTTGTGATAAGTGATTAACAGTTGGATGAAGTTTGAATTGAGCAACACATGACTATTGTGTTTATGGTTAGTATATAGGAGATAGCGATGGATTTGATTTGGTTTATGCTAGAGAAACATGTTACTTGGCTCATCAAATGTACGGATGTGACATGATACTTTTATCAGACTAGATAGTCTGTTTGTCCGTGAATTTTGATTATCATGCATATCATAAGCATAATCTACATTAAAGTCCGTCTTTCTAAAACTTGCATGACAAAACTACATTTTCAAGGTTCTATTGTCGGTCGGCGAATGTGAAGCTTGAAGTAATTTTTGACACTTGCACAGTGCATGATACCGATATACAGTCTGCCAAGGCTTAACGGATAGTCCATCAATAACTTTGAACTATCAAATTCTAACCACCTTAGAGCCCACTCATCAACTTAATTGGAGAGCGCTCCACGCACTACATCAAAGAGGAAGAATAAAGTAGGAGGCCAAGGAAAAGCTCAAGGTGCCCAAGACCTTGTTCTATTTCTTCTCCATTTCTTAGTAGGTTGGATCATGGGCAACCACTCTTGAACCATAGAGACCAAGATTTAGTATGTTGATATCTAGAGCACACCCAAATGGCAATCTTGTAACAGGATAGTTTGATCGAATGCACCTTGGTAGATGTGTTCTATGAGATATTAGAAATGCACCAACAAAGTCCCTTGCACATGCATAAACCACACCTACACTTAGCTCTCTAGATCGGGTAAAGATGACAATGGGGACCCGTTCCCCGATTCCCATGAGCAATTCCTCCACTGTGGATCGGGGATGGGGCACACTTACTCCCCATGGGGAGGCTAACGGGAAAAACCATCCTCATCGTGTCTGGCGGGTTTGGGGATGTTCTCCCTGTCCCCGTATCCTTAACCTGCATACTCACTCCGCTAAGTATGCTAGTATATATGTGCACAATGTGGAGGCTCAAGTCTAACATCCAGCCCAACTAGAAGAGTATATATTGCAAACGCTAATAGCTAACCCTAAATTTCTCCACTCTAGCACCTGGCTGCCGTAGTCGGTTGTTGCTCCTAGTGACCTAACCGAGACTGCGAGCCTCTTAGTGTCGCTCCAGCTCTAGTCCTAGGCGAGCAGCGCAGCAGGCCCTCTATGCTCCAGCAGACTCGAGCCCCTTTCTCATCTCGCTAGCTCACAAGCTGCTTCCTCATAGACCTTCTTGCAGCATCCAAATCTTCAAACCATATCCTTTTCTTGAAGTTTCTGGAGCCACACAAACACATGGTGCATCAAGAAGTCTCGTGAGTGATGATGCAAGAAGCTCTCCATGAAGCATTTCTTGTTATTCTTGTTTATTAATGTTTTATATTCTTTAGATTTTGTGAGATGGGAGCTAGCAATATTTGTTATCAATTAGCATATAATAAATCATTCTTTGGTCAAATTTATGCCTATTTGGATACCATGGATTTGATATTTCCACTCAGCTCTATTATTTTATAATGGGGATGGGGCCCACGGGGAAAAGTTCCCAGCTCGGGGACGGGGATGGGGAAAAACTTTTCCCGATGGCTTTAACCGTGATGGGGACAGGGATGGGGAGCTGCCCCCCGATGGGGAATTCCCCATTGCCATCTTTAGGACTCATTAAGGACCATATGTATATAGTAGTAAGTTTTGGACACAAAAATATAGAGACTACTTGCCATGTGTGGTTATGATAAACATGGTACTTTGTTGCCTATTTAGGTGTCGAGTTCAAGTATAGAGGTGGTCTAGAGGAATGAACGTGAAGCACTTGATGATATTCCAAGCCTATGATGAAGAGACACATGTTGACATTAAATGTCTTAATTCAGAGAGTAAATGAATAATTGTGAGACTCATGCTTGTGTAATGAAATTTCCTACTGATTTCTCCTTAAATTGGGGGTGGTGAGCAAAATGGCGTGTTGTGCCAAAACATGAAGCCTAAGTCATGGTTCTAACAAAGTCACGACGGTATTGATGATCTGTTTGTTTCTTATACAAATATTATTGTGAACTGTGAACTATGAAAAATTAAACTATTACGAGCTGTAAACTATGGAAAAAGTTGTTTGTTTGATTAAAAGTACTATGAAATTTACCATGTCTCTCTATCTCTATTAAAATAGCTATGAAATATATCCATTTCCACCATTTGAAGAAGCCAAAAGACAAAAGCAATGTCTAAGGTATGCAAAAATTATAACACGAAAGTAGCTACTTTCTACTTGTTTAGTTGTTGTTCTGCAGTAGAAACAACTTTTCAGAAGTTAGACCAAACATTGCTATATTTAACGGAGCAAAATATTTAATGATTGTAATATCTAGTTGCATAGTATGGGCGTAATCTAGAGATTGTCTACACAATTATAAAAAAATAGGACCATACGTTTCTAGGCATCCATGAAAGATCCTAACTTTCATTTGATAGCTCTAGGCTAGGGTTGCATCATATTGTGAGAGAACAAAGAGAAATCATGACATCTAGATATGGATTTCTATATTAGAGGAAACAAAGTGGCTTCCAAACCATTTATCAATTCAATTGTGCATAATAAAACCCTTTGCGAATTCCTTGATTCATGGAGCTATTTTATCATATTTTGATTCTTCCATCTCTTTTTCCCTTACACTAGTACAAAGACTATTTTTAGAGAGAAGTGTTTCTATTCATAGAGGTGGGCATCCCGACCGTATCACTAAAATGATCTCTGTTAATAGCTATGTATAGAGGCAATCCATAGATGTTTGCCTTTATGAACGCTTTTCATAAAACAAAAAGTATTTGTTTTTCAAGACAAATCCATGAACTTCTTCTCACACAACACCTCCCTATATAGGATGCTATATTTTTGCCAATATTGTATAATTTTGCATTGAATAATTTGGCTACTAAATGAATTTAAAACACATTTTAACTACAAAATTTTAAATCCTGTCAAGCACTACAACTTCGATAAAGGACGTGTCTTCATACGAGATCAATTGGTTCAAATTTCAAATATCAAATATCAAAATATGCGAACTTATAAATGACATATTTTGGACTTTAAACGACTTCAAATAAATAGCTTAATAAAAATAAACTATCTATTGAGAATATAATTTCTATATATTTTGGACTTATAAAATAAATATTTTGGACTTTAAACAACTACAAACGCATGGGAACTAAGATATACATAATGTGATAGCAAGGTAAATGATAGAGATAAAAGACATGTCATTGTAGAAAAATTTATTTTAAAAAACTATCTATTGAGAATATAATTTCTATATGTAGTATCTGTATGATTTTTTAAGTATATTAACTATATTATAATTTCTAGGATATGACTTTCCAAAGTAGATGTGGTGAATTTCCATAGGATTGTGCATAAGCGGTCAACTCATCTCAGTGGTGCATATCCAATGCAATCCACTATGCTCTTCTTCCTCGTTTATCCACTTCATTCCTTTTATGAATTGAACTACATGATCCACAGTCATCAACATGCTTTTGCACCCCAACGAGCACTATGAATCTCTTCAACTAATCAACTAATTATGTAGTATGAAAGAGGACACAATGGCATTTGACATTATGCATCTTGAATGCATGTCATGTGCTGCCCATGTTTTAGTTTCATGATATATATTTGCTGCTAGACCATGCATGCAACACATCAAGATCAAAGCTCGACAGAATCAAACTTTGCAATTCTTATTAAAAAAAGCAGCAAGGAAACTATGTTCTATTAATATTAAGTCTATACTTAGTGGACTACAACTAAAAATGTATCTATACAAGAAAGCCACATACTTCTTCCATCCTAGTCAAAATACAAAGGATTCAAAGTTCAAAATTTGTACCAAAATATAAGGTATTCTATATCCTCAATCTCCTCTATACCTCCTTTGTCTTTGTGGCAAAGAAATATTAAGATTTCTTTTAAATTTAATGTCACTCAAAACAATTGAACAGGAGCAAATGAAAGTAATAACTAACTACTCCCTTTGTCCTAATTAGTGAGGTGAAAAGTGGTCTTTTGTTAGGTTCCTTATTTTGTCTAAAAATCTTTTGAATGTCAGGATGGATGGAGAATGTATAGCATGTGTAAGGGAATGTCTTCATATGGACAATGTTCAAATTTATCATAAGAAAATATGACCAATCCAATCTTCCCTCTCTAAATTACTAATATTATGGAGTTCTCCTATTGCACTATTATAATAATAAGAACACAGGCAACCATTAGGTCTAGCATATGAAAATCCTCACTAGGAGACATTTGGTAGGAAAAACTAATACTAAATATTCAATGCTAAGCACTAGGAGAACCCCACATCACTACAAGAATTTGCAAATTCTGGTTGTTATGCGACGAGTTTGATGTCAAGATAAAAAAATATATATCATACCACGAATGCCCACCAAAATAAGGAAAAGCAAATAGAGCATCTCCAAAAGTTTGCCAAATCCTACTTGGCAAATCATGTGATTTGTCAACTCCAAAACAATATGCCAAGTAAAAAAAGAGGCTCTCTTCAAGAGCTTACTATTTTGGACTTGGCAATTTAGAAAAAGCCCACAAGTTTATCCTTAAATGTCATAGATAAATACAACAGTAAAACCATTCTACTAAAAACTACCATATTATTATTCCACTCTATAGATCTGCTCAGAAGGATTCCAAGAAGTCTTCATTTTTTATTTTACGATTTTTCTATGAATTATTCCATTTAAATGTATATAAACAAAAAAGATAAAAGAAAAAAGGTTTTGCATTGGGAACCCTGAACTTCTCAAAAATTAAATAAGTCCAGATCTATAGACTCTTCTGTCTGGCACTTTTATAAAGTGAACATAATAAAGAGTTTCTGTTTACTAGATGGTCCTTCCACTTTAATCTCCCGACAGATGCCAAGTTGTATACACACGCGCATATATGTGCGTCGGGAGGAAAGATTTGTCAAGTTTCTATTTTTGCCAAGTTATGATACCGAACTGTTGGAGGATGTTTTTTCATGTTTTACCAAAATTTTATGGCAAACTTTTGGAGATGCTCTAAGGTTCTTAATTATTTGTGGAGCTTGAAAAGGACAAGGATGCGCACCAAAAACAAGGAAAAAAGAAGAAAGCTATTAATTTGTCTCTTAGTGTGGCTCAACTCGAACCTTCCCATCAAGTATATAAGTCTCCAAAACTAAGTTCTGGTGTTCACATTTTTGGGTAATTGTTATTCTTTCAATGATTGCATGTTTTGCCAACGAAAAAAATCACTGATTCAATGGAAGAATGTGTAGTAAGGGAACATGCTGGTCAACTTAAGTACACTTGTCACCTATAATCCAATGTCATGGGATTTTCATAAAGCTCTATTATCCAGTTTCCTTTTCAAATATCTGTAGCCCTTGTAGTCCATGGTTCGATGGGCTAGTATATGCAGTGCATGTGGATTGTGATGCATGGATTAGGGTGCAGTCAAACAAGACCTAAATTAGGTTCCCATTGCTTGGTTTGCTTCCACTTTCTGCACGCGTGAGCTAATAACAGAACTCAACTGCAAACTGTCCATTGCCCTTGAATTGGCGGAACCAAGTGTATAATATGCATGGACCAAACCGTTCCAGCTTGGGCAGTTAGAATACCTCATATGGCCTATCAAATTCAACATCAGTGCGCGCTGACTAAATAAAACTAGGTCAAGTGCTCAACTCAGCTGGTCCCAACATTAACTAAAAGTGTCTCAACTTAGTAAACTATATTCTTGCTCAACGACCAAGATTCCATTAACTTGACCTAATAAGTGTTTCAACTTTAGACAGAAAAATGAATATAAAACAGAAAAAAAATAAGGAATGTATGGGCAAGAATGCATATATAAAATGGAGGAATAAAAACATAGGAATATGTGTTTGGATCATCGACAAGAGAAAAACACAGAAAAACGAAACATAAGATTTGAGTGGATGTTTTTTTCTCCCATGTTTTTTTGGTGAAATCCAATATAAAGAAAATTTTCCTACATTTTTCTAGTATAAAAGATTCCTAAGAACAAAATGACATTAAAATAACTCAATCCATACGAATCAGAATCTTGCATTTCTTCTTTGTTTCTCCTACAATTCAAAGGGGCCCCAGCCGCCCATGTATCGGTTTTGGATATGCATATCGACATGCCATGCTATAATTTTTAAAGAAACGAATGAAAGGCCATGGGCTGCATCATCTCTTGATGCATGCAAGGATCGACTTACATTGAGTTCGATTGGAGGGAACATGCAAATCGTTTTTGGCAGTTAGGTAATCAGCGAGTCGCTTGGATCATTACAACAGAGATGTTTCATCAATTAGCACTAAAAGTTAGCAGCTAAAATTAGTACTAGTGTATCCAAACATACCTACTAAGTGCTAATTATTAGGTGGAGAGCTGCTAACTATTAGTTCCATTAGCAGGCTTGGAGTTACTAATAGGTGCTAATAGTTTGTATACACCTTCAACCTACTATATATATCCAACCAGATATTAGTAGGTGGATTCAAACAGTCCCTTGCTAATAATTAGCTAGCTAAAATTAGCAGATATTAGCTATTAGCTAGCTAGTTTTTAGTGTGGATCCAAACAGACCTGTAATTAACGTGTTTAGGTGCTCTGCTCCCCTCTTCTCCAAATACAAGGAAGATGGGAACATGAGCTTGTCAACCGTCATGTGGCATTGTTAATTGTCTGTTGATGTTGAATCAGCATCGACCATCGTGTAATTAATCGTGTTTTGTGCATGAGATTATGTGGCATGATATACTAGAAGGTTAGGATTAACAACGAGGTATGTACATATACACCAATGCACCAGGGTCAATATGTATATGTCGACCTACATATGCCGTGGGCTCTCAATAGTCCAAGCCCTGCACTAGAAGAAAACCCTAAATCAAGAAGAGAGTATGCAGGGTTGAGTATGCAGGGTTGTCGACTAGATGGAAATTATATAGTAAAATAATACAACAACCTTGTTACATCGAGGAGGCAACTCTTAGACATCTAGACACCCACTAATATAGAATTCAACATCACTGTTGGTACCATTGGTGCCAGATTTTGGTTAACCGACAGTTATAAACCTTCGGTGCCGGTTTTAAGCATGAAAATGAGAAAATGACCGGAGGTCAGCAAACAATGACAGTGAAAGTCCACACCACTTCTGGTTTTTGGCTGGAACCGATAGTTAGGGGATAGTCACATATCACTGTCGGTTCTACCTAATCACCAATAGTGATGTGGTGCTATGACTGTCAGTTCTAGCTAAGAATTGATAGTGATAAACTGATAGTACAAAAAGTTGAGGGCATCCTCTCCTCTCTCCGCTTTCCATGCTGAGCATAGAGGCTCACGTTTTTTTCCATCGTACCATTGTTGTGACTGTTCCTCACCATGAAGCTCTTGGAGTTTAAAGAATGGGATTGATCTTTTTGCTTTAAGGTTAGTAGACAGCATCGACTCCTTTGATTTTGTCGCTTTACCGGTGCTTTGATGGCTAAATTGCTTGATTTTCATTCTAGTTGTTTATCCCTTTTAGAGGGCACTTCAAATTGGATTTTGTGGAACGCATCCAAGAAAATTGTGGGAAATCCATCATCCAAAAGGTTGGTGTCTATGAACCCTTATAAATTCCTAGCTAAATAGTATGTGATTTTATAATTAGTTCTTGTTAGGAGTATAGTAGATTCTTGGATTAATTTGATGAGCAAAATAATCCATGTGTCACCTACTGTTGACACCGTTTTTCGGCATGTGTCAATATGGGCTAAGGATTGTGTTGATCGGTAAGGAATTAATTGCCGTTATCTATTGGCATCAGGGTGTCACTGGTTAAATTACCGATTAGAGTAAGACTAGAGTACCGATGGTGAGTTTGAGGAATTGCTAGTGGAGGTGAGAAGGCATTTCCAATAAAGGTAAGAATGTTGCCGATGAAAACAGGAATATGTGACCAATGGAAGTGAGAAGGCGTTGCCGATAAGAGTAAGAATGGTGCCGATAAGGATAGGGATTTGTTGCCGATGGAGGCAGGAAGATACTGTTGATGAGGGCAAGATGTTGCCGATAGAGACAGGAATGTTGCCGATGAAAGCAGAATAAGGTAGTTGACGTCAGCAGAAAGCTGCCGATGGCTGTGGCAGGAGGTTGCAGATTAGAGGTCTGCCGATGGAAGGTTTCATCGTAAGAGAGATGGATATAGGAACTGGTGATTTCCTGCCAGGATTATTGAAGTTTGAGTTTGACTCTTGCACGAATCATTTATTTTCTTAAAAATAGGTATTGCTGTTATGATTGAGTCCGACTCTTGCACGAGTCGTTTATTTCCTTTAAAGTAGGGATTTTTGTTTAGGAAAGTTAGAGTCGTGATTGTTTACAACTCCCTTGGCCGGAGTATAAATATGTACCGGGGGTGGTGTAAGATATATACACAATCAATCAAAGAGCTTATTATTTTCATTTACTTTTTCAGCAAATCTACTTTTTTGCATTAGTTTTAGTTCATCTATGAGTTTTTATAAAGTTTCGACGGATTATCTCTGTCAACATTGCAAGATCCGCGTTTTGAGCAAATCAGAGCCTTGACGTCCGGGCGCATCGTCGTCGTCTCATTCTGCATCTGTTCTAGTTATCATCCTTGTCGATTATTTGGTCAAACCGACTGGCACACCTCAGGATTTTGGGTTTAAAGCCTGACGTGTTCGCAGCTTCGACGGTTTTTGTGTCAACACGTCTTTTGGCACACCCGGTGGGACAAATAATACATCTTTAGGCCACAGTTTAACCCATCTCAGGCTTAATGGGGGATACTGGTGTCAATCCAAGCAATGTCATTGAAGTCTCCAAAGCAAATCTAAAAGATGATCAGAAGCAGGCTATGGAGTAGGCTATGGAGGAGTACAAGCAGTTGTATCTGAAATCCTTCAGCTTAAACAGGAGCGGTGAAGTTATCCAGAAGCAAGATCCACCGTTACCACGGCAGATCACTTTCGACGCCAATCCTCGTAAATTACAAGAGATGGTTAATTTTGCACTAAATCATGCATGAATTAGCCACTCCAATGTGCTGTCCAATACTGTGTACAATGCTGTTATGCAATCTTTCAAAGAGGGACAGACACCCAAGTATGTTGGTCCGGCGTATCATCAGCCTGGATCGACATCTATTGCAAATCCATTGGCGGCTCCAATGGCATCTTCCCAGCCTGTGGATCCCACTGCCGATGAGGTTACGCCGCCAAGATCAAGCCCTGAAAGCGTCACTCGATTAAACACAGATCTGGTGGCATCGGCAATGTCAGGACCTGCAATTAAGAATCAGCCAGCTCCAGCCAACTGGTGGGGATACGGTATGCCTCCAAATCCATCCGCTGATTCTAATCTGATCCAAGGTGACAATACAGCATGGAAGGGTCTCATGGCATCGACAATACCTGCACAGCCGATGATCCCGATGATGCATTATGCTACATCCTCTCCAACTGTGTAGTTGCCGTCAGAAGACCTTCAGATGGCAATACCCAAAGTGCCTTATATGCCACCATCGGCTAGTCCTTTGGCGATGCAACAAAGCATGGCGGCTGTAAGTCAGCCCATAGTGGTGACGAATCCTCAAGCCGGAGTACCAGCACATCAAGGTGGCCAATTTGTTGTACAGGAGCGACAGGTGCCGGTTAGCTATCCGACATCGGCGAATTACATGCCGATGATTGATAATCCTAGTTGGACTAGTCAAATGCCGATTCAACAACAGGTGGTACAACCTGGATATCAATATCTGATGAGCATTCAGAATGAGGCATCGGCATATCGACTGATGAATATAATGCCACAGTTCACCCCCGTGGGCGCTCAGAGTGCTCCATCGGATGCATAATATTCAGCGAGCTAGTGCTACACCTGCACCATTTGTTCTGGCTTATTTGCCACAGACATATGAAGAGGCATATCAACCAGTTCAGCCGGTCAATGTTCAGCCAGCTCATCGGCAAGATCAAGATACATATTGGGCCGATAAGATTGCCGAAGTGATGAAAGAACAATTCGGCATTAAGCCTAAGGTTAACACATACTCTTATCGAACGCCGTACCCTCCGGCATATGACTTGATTCATCTCCCGAATCGGTACAAGGTGCCAGATTTCACAAAGTTTTCTGGATAAGATGACACATCAACCATGGAGCATATCAACCGCTTCATCATCCAGTGTGGAGAAGCAGCCAGCAGGGATGAACTGAGGGTGAGATTGTTCTCGTCATCATTATCTGGATCGACATTTACATGGTTCATTTCACTGCCTACAAATTCTGTGATTACTTGGGCCGATCTAGAGAAGCAGTTTCACAAGTACTTCTTCGCTGGTATACGTGAGAAGATTACCGATTTGGTCAAGCTGAGGCAGCGTAATGATGAATCGGTAGAAAGCTTTGGCCAGAGGCTGCGAGATGTAAAAAATAAGTGCTATAGCTTGGTGCTTGACGATCGGCAATTGGTAGATTTGGCTTTCCAGGGATTGCTGCCACACATCAAGGACAAGTATGCACCTCAAGAGTTTGAAAGTCTGAGCGATCTCGTGCAGAGAGTTACCGATCAAGACGTTAAAACTTTCGAATCAAGGAAAACTTGGAATAAAAAGGTATCTTACCTTGGGCAAGAAGAAGATTCCGATTCAGATGAGGAGCCAAGTATCGGTGCTGCTGAATGGGTCAAGAATAAGAAGCCTGTGTCTTGTCCGTTCGGCTAGAAAGAGACTGAAAAATTCACCTTCGATGTTACCAAGGCCGATAGGATATTTGATCTGTTGGTGTAGGAAGGGCGGATTAAATTAGCAAATAATCAAGTGATTCCATTGGCAGAAGAGCTCAAGAAGATCAGGTATTGTAAGTGGCATGATGCAACTTCACAAAATACTAATAATTGCAGGGTTTTTAGGCAGCGGCTACAATCAAAAATTAAATCTGGGCGGATTAAGTTTGAAAATCCTAAAACACAGAAGCCGATGAAGATTGATCAACACCCGTTTCCAAATAATATGGTGGAAACTAGTGGAAAGGTTAAAGTGCTAACATCGGAAGCTGCCAAGAGAAATGCATCGTTGGATCCTGAACACCAGATAGCCGCGCATGACATGAAACGGAAGGGGTTTGCCGATGACAGAAAGGGCAAAAGGGTTGCCGATGAAAGCAGCAGTGCCAGGAGATCTCAAGGCGTCATAATCACACATAGGCGGCCACGGCGAGATTATCAGCGAGCGTAGGAAGAGCAATATCGGCAACAGGGGGAAGAAAGGCGCCAGGAGTGGTATCGGCATAAAGATCACTGGAGGTGCCCCTTCTTTGTTCATTGCTAGGAAGAAGGCATTAAGCTGCCCACTGCCGATAATTTCCTTGAATGCAATGGGTATTACCGTGCCGATCGGGCAGAAAAGAAACCTTGTTTTGACGATCGGGCATCAAACTATGGCAGGCCGATCAGAGAAAAGGAATCGGCACATGATCGGCTGGGGGGCAAGCTCAGCGTATAGGACAGGCTTGGCAGGCATGTTAGTCAAGAAGAGCTTGAGGAGATGGAAAATGCAAGAGTGCCCGATGAAGAAATATGCTCTAGGGATCCAAACATAAGGAGTGGTGCAAATACGAGCGGTGAGAAGCAGTACCAGTCTGTTTGGAAAACTAAGCTTCCTCAATGGTGCCCCAAGGGTCTGATGAAGACTCAGAGAAGGAGGATCCAGCGTGAACGCCAAAATTATCTATATCACAGTGAAAACCCTTCAAGGGAGAAATCTCCAGTTAAGCAGTGGAGGCCAAAACACAAAGATAGGGATCCATCGGCAGAGATCAATATGGTTGTGATATTGCCGATGGAATTCATGGCGAATGTCGATGCTGAGGAAGAGGCTGCTGAAATGGCACAGTTGGTATTAGATCCAATGACAGCTGTCTTTGAAAAACCTGCCGATGATGAAAGGAAGCACTTAAGGGCTTGGTTTGTCAAAGGCAAAGTAGATGGGCAACCAGTGTCAAAAATGCTGGTGGACGTTGGGGCATCAATCAATATAATGTCGTATGTCATATTCAGAAAGCTTGGGAAAGGTGCCAAGACTTAGTCAAGACAGACATGAAGCTTAAAGATTTTGAAGGCAATGTGTCACCAACTATGGGAGCCATATGCGTCGAATTAACCATCGGCAGCAAAACTTTGCCGACAACGTTTTTCGTGATCAGTGGCAAAGGCACCTACAACTTGCTCCTGGGAAGGGATTGGATCCATGCTAATTGTTGTATTCCTTCCACGATGCACCAAAGCCTCGTGCAATGGGTGGGAGATAAGATTGAAGTCGTCCGAAGTGAAACCCCGTCGATTGTTGCATCAGCAGAATCAGAAACCTATGAGCAGACTAGATGCATATCAGGAGAAGCTTGGGATACAGAGTTCCTCAATGTTGCCGATTATCGAATTATACCGATCCAAGCAGTCGGTCCTGAAGAAGAGTTTTAATGGATCAATTCGCCGATGATGGAAAACTTGGGCAGGGTGTCACATCCAATTTCAAGGATGAAATAGGATGCATAACATTATGTGTGCCCAGGAATAATCCACACATAAGTTCACAAATTACATAGTACCATCACAGAGTTTAATACATATCGAACATATATCCATTACAAGAATAAATAAAACAAAGGAAGATACACTAGCTCTTGAGGCACCATCTCACAGGGAAAGATCAACTGGTTGACCAAGCCTAGAAGTCTTCAGGGAACTCCTCATAGCCTCCTACTTCTGTTACCCATCCGGGATTTTTATCCAAATTGAAAAGAAAACAAGCGTGAGTACACTCGTACTCAGCAATATAACATGGGGTTATGAAGCTCGAAAGGCTGACACTGGCTTACTGCATTCAACACTTTTAGTTGGTCAGGATTTTATGATTAAGCAACATCAGGTTATGCTTAAGCCCAAAGTGAACCCACTTGTATCATTGCCAAAGTTAAGAGATCATAAACATCATCATTAAAGTGGTGGCAACAAGAACATAAGTGTTGGTCAAGTTAATTAAGTAATCCGTCGGTTTTCCGGGCCGCTCGTGACCGTGAGCACGACTGATATATCGGTTTTAACACTCTGCAGAGGTTGTGCATCTTTACCCGCGAGTCGTGATGCCCCGAATGCCCGGGTTAATTACTCCCATAACACAGCCAAGGTGAGTGGGTGGGGTTCACTATGAAAACTTTCGTAGTATCTCGTCTAACAAGATTAGGGCCGCTAGGATTGGCAAGGGGCGATAGAGCTCCCCTTCCGAGTAGCATAAAGACCCGCAGGCTACGCTCAAACTCGGACAGAGGCCGCACTATAACCAGCTCGGCAAGAGCCTAATGCGCCCTTTCGGGTAACCGCTAACGAGCTAGAAAAGAGCCTACTACTTAGTTAAAGCCAGAGCCATGTAGCTCCCACGGTAGCACTGTCAGTCCCAGCTTTTGCCAACGGTGAGTTATTAAAAGAGTTATGTTCCAATTGCCATAACAGGATCACCGATTCATTCAAAGCTTTATAACATTTGGCAGGGATCAAGTATTCATTTATATAGCACTAGCCATCTACCCATATGCATACCCCATAGGAAACAAGGTAAAGGATTTCAATTCTATGGAAACGTACTATGGGTATTCAATTAAACACATGCACATGAAATGATAAATATGGTGAATAGGATAACAAGGTAGGTCCCATGCTATACTTGCCTTGGTTCTCAAAGTCCTACTGGTCAAAACTATCCTGATCAAAGAACTCTTGATCACCAACAAACTCCTCACTGCCTGAACTCGATCACGACATTGCAACAACACGCATTCCAATTGCATACATACAAAGCAAACACAACTAATATTAGAACAGTACACCAACAACAATAAATAGAGTTAAAAGGTTTATAAAAGGTTACTACGCATTGCTACGATCATTTCAACACGAATTTCACGAAAATCGGATTTAAAACGCAAAAGATATGAATTTAACTGGTTCTCTAGGAGCATTTTTAGTATTTGAATTATCATTGAATTTAAATAATTCAAACATGACCAACAGTTGGTTTAACATGTAGAGAATTTCATTACGAATCTAACGCAACTCGAATCGTCCAAATCGGAGTTAAAATAAATATTTTATAAACAAATTAAGGCAGTGGCAAAATTGTAAATAGCAATTTCCATTTAAATTTTAGAATTAAAACAGACCGATCGGAATTACGTTTTGAAACAGAGAAAACGTATTCTCCGAAATACGCCAATGCTGTGGAGCGGGGTCAACCGGTCTGCAACGCGGCGGCCCGGGATTGGGCGGGTCCACGGGCACAGCCGTGCACCGCGCGTGGGCTGCGGTCCACGGGTCTACGGTGGACCGGGGGAACTTACCCCTTCGGCGTTCTAATCTCAACCGCAGATCTGAGATTGGACGGTTGCAGAGAAAAGGAGGGGAGGAGAGAGAGAGGGGCGGCGCCGACAGAGGGACCCCACATGGCAGAGAGAGAAAGAGAGAGAGGGGAAGAGACTGGGCCGCGGTTCTGGGCCTCGTAGAGAAGAAGAGAGGGAGAAGTGGACCGAGACCGTGCTGGGCTGAGGAGAGAGGGAGGAAAATGTTTTTCTTTTCTTTTTCCTTTTTGTTTCTCTTCCAAATTCAAATTCCAACCAATTTGAATCCATTTGAAAATTGAGTTTTGCAAATTCAATCAATCAAAGAAAATTATGCAACTGCATGAATGCACATTCATGTTGCTAAACTAAAATTTATTTTATTTCTAATAATTTTATTATTCCATTAAATGTCATGCTCACATAATTTCATAATTAAATCATTTTCTATTATTTGAAATTCGAACTAAATTTTGGGTGTTACAATTCTACCCCCCTTAAAAGGAATCTCGTCCTCGAGATTCAGACGGACTTACTCAAACAACTGAGGATAAGACTTTCTCAGGTCTTCTTCTCTTTCCCATGTTGCTTTGTCTTCTGTGTACCGGTTCCACTAAACTTTGCACATCTTTATAACACGGCTCCTCGTAAACCTTTCCGTTGTTTCCAAGATTCTTATTGGGTACTCTTCATATGTGTGATCTTCCTTTATGGTAAGCTCTTCTAGAGGGATTTGCTCCTCTGGTACCCTTAAGCACTTCTTCAACTGAGATACATGGAATACATCATGTACTCCTGACAAATTCTCAGGTAACTCTAACTGATAAGCTACCTCTCCACGTCTCACGAAAATTTTGAAAGGTCCAACATATCTTGGAGCTAGCTTTCCTTTCATGTTGAACCTCTTTACACTTCTTATCGGAGACACTTTCAGATACACATAATCTCCAATCTCGAATGACAGACCTCTTCTGCGGGTGTCTGCGTAACTCTTTTGATGGGATTGTGCAACTTTTAAGTTATCTCTTATTTTTCTTACTTGTTCTTTTGCATCTCGGAGAACATCTGGTCCAAACACCTGAGTCTCTCCGGTTTGGTTCTAGAACAAAGGAGTTCTGCACTTGCGTCCATACAGAGCCTCGTTTGGTGCCATTTTCAGATTATTCTGATAGTTGTTGTTGTATGAAAACTCAGCATAGGGTAAACTTTTATCCCAACTGGCACCATGTTGTAGAGCACATGCTCTCAACATGTCTTCCAGAATTTGATTTGTCCTTTCTGTTTGACCATCAGTCTGTGGATGATATGCTGTACTGAAAGCCAATTTTGTTCCCAATGATTCATGTAACTTCTGCCAGAACTGTGATGTGAATTGAGTACCTCTGTCAGATACAATTTTCTTAGGAACTCCATGTAAGCATACTATCCTTTCCATATATAGTTCTGCTAGTCTTGCGCCTGAGTAATTAGTCTTCACTGGTAGGAAATGAGCAACTTTAGTCAAGCGGTCCACGATTACCCAGATCGAGTCATATCCTCTCTGTGTACGTGGTAATCCGACGATAAATTCCATTCCTACTTCTTCCCATTTCCACTCAGGTATTTTCATTAGCTGGAGTAAACCGGCAGGTCTTTGGTGTTCTGCCTTTACTCTTTGACATGTGTCACACAAGGCCACATATTCTGCTACATCCCTTTTTAATCCATAGCACCAATACTTTTCTTTCAGGTCTAGGTACATCTTAGTACTTCCAGGATGTATAGAGTAATATGAATCATGTGCTTCTCGAAGTATGGCATCACGGCTAGACCTTACTTCGGGAACACATATTCTCTTTCCAAACCACAAAGTTCCATCATCATCCATCCTGAAACCTCGTGCTTTTCCTAGCACTATATTCTCTGCAATTTCTTTCAGTCTCGGATCTTCCAACTGACCCTTGCGTATCTCTTGTTCCAGGGTGGGTTCTATGGTTATCTCCATGGTATTAATGGTAAATCCCAAATTAAGAGATTCCATATCAGCACACAATTCAGCAGGCATAAGCTTCATTCTTAAAGCATTGGCATAACTCTTCCTGCTTAGTGCATCGACCACTACATTGGCCTTACCTGGATGATAATGTACTTCCAACTCATAATCTTTGATCAGCTCGAGCCAACGACGCTGTCTCAGATTCAGATCTGACTAAGTGAATATGTATTTCAAACTCTTATGATCTGTATAGATATCACACTTATGCCCTATTAGATAATGTCTCCATATCTTTAGAGCATGGACCACTGCTGCCAATTCCAAGTCATGAGTACGGTAGTTCAGCTCATGCTTCCTCAATTGCCTGGATGCATATGCCACAACTTTTCCTTCTTGCATAAACACACATCCCAGACCTAAACGAGAGGCATCACAGTAGATTGAGAAACTCTTATTCAGATCTGGTAGCGTCAGTACTGGGGCTGTGGTCAACCTTTTCTTCAACTCTTCAAAGTTTATTTGTCATTTATCAGACCACACAAACTTGGCACTTTTCTCTAGCAGAGCTGTCATTGGTTTTGCTAGCTTTGAAAACCCTTCTATGAACCTCCTATAGTATCCTGCTAAACCCAGGAAACTACGGATTTCGGTAATATTGGTTGGAGGGTTCCAGTTTAAAACATCTCATACCTTACTTGGGTCTACTGCTATACCTCCATTAGAGACCACGTGACCCAAGAAAGACACTTCTCTTAACCAAAACTCACATTTGCTTCTCTTGGCATACAGCTGATTTTCTCTGAGCTTTTGCAAAACCATCCTCAGATGTTCAGCATGCTCCTCTTTAGTTTTAGAGAAGACTAGAATGTCATCTATGAACACTACCACAAACTTGTCCAAAAACTCCATGAACACCTTGTTCTTCATGTACATAAAGTACGCAGGTGCATTAGTCAACCCAAAAGACATAACTGTATACTCATATAGCCCATATCTTGTGGTAAAGGTTGTCTTAGGTATGTCTGCCGCTCGGATTTTTAATTGGTGATATCCAGAGCGGAGATCTATTTTAGAGAACACACATGCACCTTTCAACTGATCAAACAAGTCATCTATTCTGGGTAAGGGATATTTATTCTTGATGGTAACTTCATTTAGAGAACGGTAGTCCACACACATTCTCCTAGTACCATCTTTCTTATCCACAAATATAACTGGTGCTCCCCAAGGTGAAGAACTAGGGCGAATAAAACCCTTTTCTTGCAATTCACTAATTTGTTTCTTAAGTTCTTCTAATTCTTTTACCCCCATTCTATATGGTCTTTTAGCTATGGGAGCAGTACCAGGTAGAAGTTACATAAGAAACTCAACATCACGATCAGGTGGCATACCTGGTAATTCTTCGGGGAACACATCAGGAAATTCCTCCACCACTTGTTCCTCATCAAAGGCATCTCCAGATAACTGGTTCAGAGTGGTTTTTGGTGTTGCTTGCATTTCTACTTCAACACACATCTTATCCCCATTAGGTGATGTCACAACAACACATCTCTCTTGGCACTGAATCACAGCTCGATGTTATTTCATCCAATCCATTCCCACAATTAGATCTATTCTAGCTGTGGGTATCACAACTGGACTCACTTCAAAGTCTACCCCCCTTAGGGTAAGTCTAGTGGAAGGACTCCAAACAGAAGCTGGTATGCTACCCCCCGGTGAATTTACTTGCATACGGGTTTTCATTGCACGCAAAGATATACTATGCATTCTAACAAAAGCTTCAGATATGAAAGAATGTGAAGCACCAGAATCAAAGAGTACGGTAGCGGGGAATGAGTTGACATTAAACGTACCCATCATAACCTCAGGTGCCTCCTGAGTGGTTTCAGCAGACACATGGTTCACTCTTCTAGTGTTTGGAGGTGGTTGGTACCTTCCTTTCTGCTGGTTGTTCTGGTTCTGGGGTGCTTGCTGGTTCTGCTTCTCAGGGAAATTATAAGACATATGCCCTTCTTTCCCACAACGGAAACACTTGTTGTTGTTATTGTTGTTGGGGTTGTTGTTCCTCACTGCTATAGTATTGGGATTCACTTGGCGCTGAGCTTGATTAGAGACCTGCTGCGGTGGGCGCTGGCCTCCATACTGCTGCTGACCTTTAGGGCGTTGTTGGAACTGATTGCGCTGAGGGAACTGACCTCTGTTCCACTGGTTGGTCTGCCCTTGGCTTCTCTGTTGGAAACTCTGCTGCGGATAGGGTCGAGGGCGAGTGTTGCTGCTTGAAGCCTGACCCTGTAGCTTCCTCTTCTTCGTTTCCATTTCTCGGCGCTTATTGTCAATCACAATAGCGTGGTTTACCAAGGTCTGATAATTGGGATACTCATTTGACATGAGCTGAAGCTGCAGACCATCATAGAGTCCCTTCAGGAATCTGTGCTGCTTGTCACAATCCCTTGCCACTTCATCTGGAGCATAACGTGATAATTGAGCGAACTTGTCACAGTACTCAGCCACTGTCATAGAGCCTTGCTTTAGGGATCTGAACTCCTCTTACTTCAACTCCATCATACCTTCAGGAATATGGTATGATCTGAATTCCTCTCTGAATTCCTGCCAACTGACCTCAGGAGCATCATCAGGGCGTCCATATTGGAAGGACTCCCACCAATCTTGGGCTGCTCCTTGTAACTGTCCAGAGGCATACAACACCTTTTCGGTGTCGTTGCACTGCGCTATGTTCAGCTGCTTTTCCATAGCTCGGAGCCAGTCATCTGCATCCAAAGGGTCGGATGTGTGGGTGAAGACGGGAGGTCTTCCCTTCATGAACTCTCCTCTCTTATCCCTCACTTGGACTGGAGGTAGAACTCCAACAGGTTCATTGTCCAGGCGATGCATCATAGCTTGCCTCAACTGTGCCTGCATTCCCATCAGTTGTTCCACTCATACAGCAGGTACAATAGGCGGTGGTGTTGGCGATGGTGGTGGCGGGTTGACATGAACTCCACGTCCACGGCCACGTCCACGACCACGAACTCTAGCACCCCTGCCGTCCATCTGTTTTTTCAGCAAAGATGTAGGGTTTAGTGACTTTGTAATGCATATAACATGCCTATGTCAAACTGAAATTTTCTGGGCATAAATTTTACAACAGCTGTGCAGTAACAAGTTCATATCTCAAGTTCTGAAACTCAAACAGAAATTATGCTTATATGAATGGAAAGATCAGAAAGTTCTCTACAACTTTCGTGTTCATAGGATTTTCAGATTCCGTAACTTTATTTGTCAAAAGCTCGAAACAACCAGATCTGTTCAGGTTCACAGTCTGCGTAGTAAGACTATCTTGCAACAGCAAAAACTCTTAGCTTAGAACAGATATGAGGTTGGTTCTGGTGATGTTGGAAAGGTACAGAAGTCTACTTTCTGGTGTGAGAGTTTCATCAACATTGACTTTACTGATTTAGAGATATAAAGCAAAGAACAGAGACTGCTCCAGAAAAACAGCACAGGAGAAGAGATAAGATCAACCCACTGCTATATTATCAAACATTAACCTAATGTTTCAACTTGTGAGATTTGTGGACAGGCCCATAATTTCTCACACTATCAATCATCCAAAGAACCAAATCAAACAAGTTCATAAATAAAGCATTAAGACATCAAGTTCATACATCACCAAACTAAAACAGACTCGCACTACTACGCTTATTACAAAGGGGAAAGGCTTCAACATCTATGGAGCTTCATCAGTCATGACATGGTTGGGTGGCTTCTTCTCATACATTGGGGCCATGTTCAGCTGGGCCCTCAGATCATCCACCATCTTCTGGAAACGAGCCACTGACTGCTGCTCGCCATGCAACTCCTCCTGCAACTTCTCATTGACCCCTTGGAGCTCATTGAGGTGCCTGACTGTGGTGTCCAGGGTAGAGCCAGGGTCAAGTGGGTTCTGGATCGACCAAGTGTTGAACCTGGTGTCATATCGAGGCAGGAATCTGTAGGCATCTCCCTGGATGGCTGTGTAACGCCTTCCATGATAGTAGATGTAGGTGTTCTCAGCAGCATTCTCCATACTGTCCCTGTCAAGGGCCCTCCTGGCTATGTGACCATGGACAGTCTCCACCTTCTGACTGTCATGAGCCTCATTCCAAACAGAGACTACCACCTGAGCCTTCCAGTAACTAGCTTCCTGAGGGTGAGAGAACTCAGAAACTAGGTACTTCACAGAAGTATCCATCTCAGGGTAGTACTCCTCCAACACCTTCAACAGCAGGTTGTGGAAGTACGCCACTGGAGAAGGGTACTTGTAGTACTGTTCCTCAGACCATCCAGGCTGCTCATCCTCTGGTGGTGTCACCAGAGCAGGTGCTGGTGCTGGTGAGAGGAGTGGTGCAGGAGTCGGTGAAGGCAGAGGCGACGGTGTAGCAACTGCTACGGGAGCTGGTGAAGAAACTGGTGTAGGAGCTGGGGGTGGAGTTGGTGCTGCAAGGTTAACGTCCATCCACTCCTGCTCGTCCTCCGTGTTGACGTCCTCTACCAACACGTGCTCCTCCTCCGGGTCCTCCTCAGACTCAGTCACCATCTCATCATCTGAGATGTCCACCACTGGCTGAGAAGTCTGAGAAGTGAACTAGGCCAAGTAGCTGCTGGTGCTCAGACGGCGAGACCTCGTGACAGGTGGCATCTACAGAATTTTGTTTAAACTTAATTAGAACAACATTTTAAATAATAGAATAAAGACATAGAAGCATATAAATTTTGTAAATAACAAGAGCAAGATAGAAAGCAGTAAAATATAGAAGCAAAGGATCCTAAAACGACCATTACTACCTAGTCTTGCGTCCTACAGTCAACCTGGCTTTGATACCAATTTGTCACACCCAATTTCAAGGACGAAATAGGATGCATAACATTATGTGTGCCCAGGAATAATCCACACATAAGTTCACAAATTACATAGTACCATCACAGAGTTTAATACATATCGAACATATATCCATTACAAGAATAAATAAAACAAAGGAAGATACACTAGCTCTTGAGGCACCATCTCACAGGGAAAGGTCAACTGGTTGACCAAGCCTAGAGTCTTCAGGGAACTCCTCATAGCCTCCTGCTTCTGTTACCCATCCGGGATTTTTATCCAAAATTGAAAAGAAAACAAGCGTGAGTACACTCGTACTCAGCAATATAACATGGGGTTATGAAGCTCAAAAGGCTAACACTGGCTTACTGCATTCAACACTTTTAGTTGGTCAGGATTTTATGATTAAGCAACATCAGGTTATGCTTAAGCCCAAAGTGAACCCACTTGTATCATTGCCAAAGTTAAGAGATCATAAACATCATCATTAAAGTGGTGGCAACAAGAACATAAGTGTTGGTCAAGTTAATTAAGTAATCCGTCGGTTTTCCGGGCCGCTCGTGACCGTGAGCACGGCTGATATATCGGTTTTAACACTTTGCAGAGGTTGTGCATCTTTACCCGTGAGTCGTGATGCCCCGAATGCCCGGGTTAATTACTCCCATAACACTGCCAAGGTGAGTGGGCGGGGTTCACTATGAAAACTTTCGTAGTATCTCGTCTAACAAGATTAGGGCCGCTAGGATTGGCAAGGGGCGATAGAGCTCCCTTCTGAGTAGCATAAAGACCCGCAGGCTACGCTCAAACTTGGACAGAGGCCGCACTATAACCAGCTCGGCAAGAGCCTAATGCGCCCTTTCGGGTAACCGCTAACGAGCTAGAAAAGAGCCTACTACTTAGTTAAAGCCAGAGCCATGTAGCTCCCACGGTAGCACTGTCATAACAGGATCTAACGATTCATTCAAAGCTTTATAACATTTGGCAGGGATCAATTATTCATTTATATAGCACTAGCCATCTACCCATATGCATACCCCATAGGAAACAAGGTAAAGGATTTCAATTCTATGGAAACGTACTACGGGTATTCAATTAAACACATGCACATGAAATGATAAATATGGTGAATAGGATAACAAGGTAGGTCCCATGCTATACTTGCCTTGGCTCTCAAAGTCCTGTTGGTCAAAACTCTCCTGATCAAAGAACTCTTGATCAGCAACAAACTCCTCACTGCCTGAACTCGATCACGACATTGCAACAACACGCATTCCAATTGCATAC
Organism: Microstegium vimineum; assembly: GCA_022036555.1. Classification (NCBI taxonomy): domain Eukaryota; kingdom Viridiplantae; phylum Streptophyta; class Magnoliopsida; order Poales; family Poaceae; genus Microstegium; species Microstegium vimineum. Next base: position 33,534,152 of record CM039126.1, read on the forward strand.
ATAGAAAGCAAACACAACTAATATTAGAACAGTACACCAACAACAATAAATAGAGTTAAAAGGTTTATAAAAGGATACTACGCATTGCTACGATCATTTCAACATGAATTTCACGAAAATCGGATTTAAAACGCAAAAGATATGAATTTAACTGGTTCTCTAGGAGCATTTTTAGTATTTGAATTATCATTGAATTTAAATAATTCAAACATGACCAACAGTTGGTTTAACATGTAGAGAATTTCATTACGAATCTAACGCAACTCGAATCGTCCAAATCGGAGTTAAAATAAAGATTTTATAAACAAATTAAGGCAGTGGCAAAATTGTAAATAGCAATTTCCATTTAAATTTCAGAATTAAAACAGACCGATCAGAATTACGTTTTGAAACAGAGAAAATGTATTCTCCGAAATACGCCAACGCTGTGGAGCGGGGTCAACCGGTCTGCCACGCGGTGGCCCGGGATTGGGCGGGTCCACGGGCACAGCCGTGCACCGCGCGTGGGCTGCGGTCCACGGGTCTACGGTGGACTGGGGGAACTTACCCCTTCGGCGTTCTAATCTCAGCCGCAGATTTGAGATTGGACGGTTGCAGAGAAAAGGAGGGGAGGAGAGAGAGAGGGGCGGCGCCGACAGAGGGACGCCACATGGCAGAGAGAGAAAGAGAGAGAGGGGAAGAGACTGGGCCGCGGTTATGGGCCTCGTAGAGAAGAAGAGAGGGAGAAGTGGGCCGAGGCCGTGCTGGGCTGAGGAGAGAGGGAGGAAAATGTTTTTCTTTTCTTTTTCCTTTTTATTTCTCTTTCCAAATTCAAATTGCAACCAATTTGAATCGATTTGAAAATTGAGTTTTGCAAATTCAATCAATCAAAGAAAATTATGCAACTGCATGAATGCACATTCATGTTGCTAAACTAAAATTTATTTTATTTCTAATAATTTTATTATTCCATTAAATGTCATGCTCACATAATTCCATAATTAAATCATTTTCTATTATTTGAAATTCGAACCAAATTTTGGGTGTTACACAGGGGTTCACATCGGCCGATGATTTACTAGAGATAGATATCGACGATGGTAGTAGGCCCAGGCCAACCTTTATTAGTGCTAAGTTAGATTCCCAATGTAAACAACAGTTGAGTGATTTATTAAAGGAATATAAAGATTATTTTGCTTGGGATTATACAGAGATGCCTGGCCTAGACCGGTCAATAGTTGAACATCGGTTACCTATTAATTCTGGTTTCCAACCACATCGGCAGCCAGCACGCCGATGCAATCCTATTGTATTACCCGACATTAAAGCTGAAATTACAAAGTTAATTGAAGCTGGATTTATTCGGCAATATCGATATGCCGAATGGATTTCTAATGTGGTTCCTGTGTATAAGAAAAATGGAAAACTTCGTGTTTGCATTGATTTCAGGAATCTCAATAAAGCTACGCCGATGGACGGTTACCGATGCCTGTTGCCAATCTACTGATTGATGCTGCTACTGGACATCAAATCATTAGTTTTATGGTTGGTAATGCTAGATATAACCAAATATTCATGGCTGAAGAAGACATATCCAAGACTGCTTTCAGATGTCCAGGTCATGTCGGTTTATTTGAGTGGGTCGTGATGACTTTTGGTTTGAAGAATGCTGGTGCTACTTATCAGAGAGCAATGAATTTCATTTTTCATAAGTACATCGGCACGATAGTTGAAATCTATATTCACGATGTGGTGGTTTAGTCCAGAAATTTTGAGAAGCATCTTGCCGATTTGCGGAAAATTCTAGAATGCACGAGGGAGCACGGGTTAAAGATGAATCCTAATAAGTGTGCGTTTGGTGTATCGGCAGGTCAATTCCTGGGTTTTATGGTGCACCAGAGAGGTATCGAGATTGGCAGAAAGTCCATTGATGCAATTAATATGGTGGTTGCTCCCACAAACAAGACTGAGTTGCAGTCCTTGATCGGCAAGATTAATTTTATTAGAAGATTTATATCCAATTTGTCTAGGAAGATTAAATCTTTTAGCCCATTGCTAACACTGAAGGCCGGTCAGGAGTTTACATGGAAAGAAGAACAACAATTAGCCTTAGAAGAAATTAAGAAATATTTGGTAAATTCTCCAGTCTTGGTTCCGCCTCAACATGGGAGGCCTTTCAGGTTGTATTTGTCTGCTGATGACAGTGTTATCGGGTCAGCCTTAATCCAAGAATATGAAGGGAAGGAGTGTGTAATTTATTATTTGAGTAGAAGGCTATTGGATGCTGAAACCAAGTATTCGGCTGTCGAGAAATTATGTTTATGTCTGTACTTTTCTTGCACTAAGTTGAGGCATTATTTGTTATCGGCCGAATGTACTGTCATATGCAAACATGATGTGGTTAAGTACATGATGTCGATGCTGATATTGAGTGGAAGGATCGGCAAATGGATTTTAGCGCTGTCAGAGTTTGATTTGAGGTATGAATCGGCTAAGGCAGTTAAAGGTCAAGTGATGGACGATTTGGTTACTGAGCATTGCAATGCAGTGAGTTCCGTAGAGATTGCTCCTTGGACTTTGTTCTTTGATGGATCCACATGTAAGGAAGGAGCGGGTATCGGCGTTGTATTAATTTCACCCCGAGGACAAAAGTATGAAATCTCGTTGCCGATTGTTGCTACTTCGACAAACAATCAGGCCGAATACCAGACTTTGATAAAAGGGTTGGAATTACTCAGGGAAGTGCGTGCCGATGCCATTGAAATCTTTGGCGATTCTATCGAATTATTTGGGCCTACTCATTATCAGTGGGGTCAGGGATACTTTCAGCAAGAAATCTATCAAAGAGTTAGCGATGGGTTAGCCGAAAATCTTAGTTTATTGGAAGCTTGGTCTAAAATCCATTCCTTCTTTTCTTTCGAAGCCCGAAGCGTACCAGCTCACAAATAAGATTGCAAGTACAAAATAAGAATTGTGATCGGGTATTCGGTTCCGTAGTAGCTGTTAATTATCTGTCTCACCTATAACAATGAAACTCTGAAATAAGAATAATTGATTGGGACATATGAATGCTGAAGTGAAGTTTTAATTGCATACCATGAAAAGTGTTTGCAATTATTAAAATAATTTAAAGAGTACCGCCTTGAGCATGTTCCCAGATTGCATAATGAAGAGGCCAATCGGTTAGCACAGTACGCTTCAGGGTATCAGCCGATTCAGGAAATAATGACATCGGTAATAGTTGCCGATGATTGGAGAAAAGAGATTGCCGATTATTTGAGAGATCCTTCTAAAAAGGTTGAAAGGCGTCTAAGGTTTCAGGCTACCAAGTACGTGCTCCTTGATGATGAATTGTATTATCAGACGATTAATGGAGTTTTGCTCAGATCCCTTAGTAAAGAAGAATCGAAAGAGTTGATGGGTGAGATCCATGAAGGAGTGTGTGGGGCGCATCAATCGACATTCAAGATGAAGTGGATGATTAGGCGGAATGGATATTATTGGCCAACGATTCTTGAGGATTGTTTTAAATACTTCAAAGGATGTCAAGACTGCCAGAGGTTTGGTAATGTTCAGAGAGCACCTGCATCGGCAATGAATCCTATAATCAAGTCTTGGTCGTTTAGAGGATGGGCTATCGATCACATCGGCCAAATTTATCCGCCATCAAGTAAAGGGCATAAATTTATACTTGTTGCTACTAATTATTTCACGAAGTGGGTTGAAGCCATTCCTTTGAAGAAGGTAACATCGGCGAATATGATAGGTTTCGTGAAGGAACATATTGTTTACCGATTTGGTATTCCTCAAACCATTACAACTAATCAAGGGACCATGTTCACATCGGGGGAGTTTGATGAATTTGCTATCGGTATGGGGTTTAAGGTTTTAAACTCTTCTTCTTATTATGCTCAAGCTAATGGTCAGGCCGAAGCGACTAATAAGGGGGTATTAAGCTTATCAAGCGCAAGATTGAAGAAAACTCTAGAAGGTGGCATGTAGTGTTGAATGAAGCTTTATGGTCGTATCGGATGGCATGTCATGGTGCAACTAAAGTTTCGCCATACCAATTGGTTTATGGGCATGATGTTGTCCTACCTTGGGAAATGAAAACTAGTTCTAGACGATTGTTTTCCCAGGACCAATTAACAGCCAATGAATATGATATTCTTATGAAGGATGAATTAGAAGATCTAGCAAGCCATCGGCTGAGGGCTTTAATCAGCATCGAAGAGAACAAGAAAAGGGTTGCCAAGTGGTATGACAAGAAAGTGAAAGCGAAAGAATTTGCCGATGGTGATCTAGTGTGGAAACTGATTTTACTGATTGGGACTAAGAGTTCAAAGTTTGGAAAGTGGTCTCCTAATTGGGAGGGTCCTTTTCGGATAAATCGGTATGTTCCTGGTAATGCTTATATTTTGGAAACCCTTGAAGGGGTTGCGTTTTCCAGAGCGGTCAATGGTAAATATTTGAAGAAATATTATCCTAGTATCTGGATAGATGAATAAAGCGATATATATATATAATTGTCGATGACAAAGTTGTTATACCAAACATCGGTAGAAAAAGCATTAACATTATAGTACAAACCAGCCAATCATCAAGTTTTGAGTTGTTGGTACAACAAGATTACAAGAGAGACGGAATAGATGAAATCGCATGTAGGCGAATTTGGTCTGCTTCTTCTATCTCCTTGGCATCGTCATCGGCAGTGCCTTCAATGGGCTTGATCTTTCTCTTCAACAGAAGGGCCTGCCGAGCTTCAACATCTCTTTCTTGTTGTAGAGCTTTGACGACATTGGGAGGTTGAGCCTTCTTTTGGTTGGCCACGTTTAAGGCTTCATCAACTTTCTTCAGCTCTGCTAGTAGTTCTTCCTTTCTTGCCGATAGATGGGTGATTTCTTGTTCGAGATCGATGCTAGAGGCTTCTAGGTGACCGATGCCCTTGTGCTTTTCATCGGCAGTTTGCTTGAATTGGAGCATCTCCTCTTCAAGCTTTGATTGGGCGGCCCTATCGGCAATGCGGCGTGAGGCCCGTTGGTATTGGAGTTGTCGGCTCTCAAGAAACGCCGCTTGGAAGAGTATTTCTTCGACATCGGCAGGCAGTTGGCCTTGAATTTCCTTGAAAGCTATCCTTACTGCATTTGAATCTTGGACTAGTTTGGATGTGCTTTGCTGCAGTAACGATAACAGTGCTTCAAGTTTGGATTTCACTTCTGTCGATATAGCATCTAATGGTGGAGCAGAGGTTTCTTCTTGTCACACCCGGTTTTAAGAACAAAACCAGATATACACCATATGTGAGCCCAGGAAGTCAATTCTCACATATAGCCACAAAAGAAGGTAATATCAAAAGACAATACTTAAAACAATAACATATAAGGTCAAAGAAATAACCTTAAAAGAGCAAACAGCGAAAAGATACTCCGATCTTCAGGTGAAGACTCCACTCCACAGGGACCAACTTACTGGTTGATCACAAGCCTAACTGCTCAAGACTCTCGCAATCTGGTACCCATCTGGGATTTTTATCCAAATATTGAAAAGAATAAACAAGCATAAGTACTTTTGTACTCAACAAGTGTAGATGGTGTTCATGAGGCTCAAAAAGGTATGACACTGGTTTAACTGCATAAGCTTTTAAGTTATCTCAATTTTAGCATAGGATAGCATCAATATAATCAAAAAGCCCATTAACCATATGATCAAGTGAACAGGATGTAATGCTTATATGAACAAGTAACAATAATCAATAACAAATAACAACTAATGAGACATGACATAAGGACATCACACAGCAAGGAGCCCAAGCCGCTCTTGACCATGACCACGGCTATTATAATAGTTTTACACTCTGCAGAGGTCGTACATCTTTACCCACAAGTCGTGATCCCCATATGCCATCACCTCTACCAAGGAAGTGGAGCAGGGTACACTACGAGACCGTTCACAGGTTCCACTGTTAGGTAACAACCCGCTATATGTTTCCTCAATGGTTAGTGCTACCCCTCTTACGAGGGCACTAAGGTGAGCCCCTCTTGCGCCCTTTCAGGTAAGTTGTCACAAACCAGTAGAATTCTAATACTGAGTCAAGCCAGATCCATATAGATTGTGGTTGCACTATAAGTCCTGGGGTAATCTACTTACAGAAATATCCCTATGAGTAAGAACACAAGTTGAGGTGCCTGTTGTTCCACCTATAGTCCACGTTGCTAAAAAGTCATCTTTTATTGTCATTGCATACATCATTAATCAAGTTTACATGATCATAGTCATTTTCTTGGCACTAGCACCATACTACCCAAATGCATAAATTCCCAGGGTGACAAGGTATAAGGTACAATACTAGGATAACCTTATAGGGTGACAAGGAAACACATGCATATGATTAATGAGTGATTATCATGAATAGGACAACAAGGATAATCCCATGTAATACTTGCCTTCAAAATAGATCCTTCTTCTAGTTCTACTCTTCAAAGATCTTCAAAAATACCAACTTCTCCTTGATCTCCCACGCAAAGCTCACCGATTGGACAATAATAACAAATCACCACACAAGCATCTGATCATACAAAGCATACAAACATGGCTAAATTAGAACAATACACCAATCAATGAAAATTATTTAAAAACAAATCTACGCGTCTCTACGAGCACATAGTCGCGAAGAACACGCTAATCGGATCTATGAAGATCAAGATACATCTACCGAAAGGTTTGCTTTTATAAAAGAGAACTATGAGCTTTATTATTTTTAACTATATAAAATAATGCATACAGTATTTCAATGAAATACTTTGGTTAGATTAGGTCAAACTTGTATTTGTATTTCGAAAACGAGAATTGAAACAAGTTGCATAGTTATTAATCATGTTAGGAGTCAACCATAAAATTACAGAGCTATTAACATGGTATTAAAGATCACTAATGAAAAGTTTATGCCGATATGAAGCCAACGCAACTTGAACGGATCAATCGGATCTAAAACGGAGAAGTTACGGAGAAAACAAGATTTAGAGATTAAACTTCAATTTAAAATATTAAATAAATCTATATTTTCAAAGTTTCAAAACATCAGTGATTAGGGTTTCATCATGTAGATCTCATCGTTACGAATCTAATGCAAATTGAAAGGATTAAAACAGAGTTCAAATGGATATTTTATGAGCAAAAGAAATTTGGTGGCATTTTTGTAATTCTTAGAAAGCGCATTTTGGACTGCAACCGAAGGGCTTACGTTTTCAGGAGAAGGAACGCGTACTCTGATAAAGCGCCACGGACTACGGGTTTAAACATTAAAAACTAGAGGGACTCTTTTGCAAACGTGACAGCCGAAGGGGTACGGGATGCTCTGGGCCGTTGGATCGGAATCTAACGGATCGGATTAGAGCAGAGGGGGAGAGGGAGGTTGGCTCGCCGGAAACAGAGAGGACGGCGGCTCCTTCACCGGAGTTGGGCGGCGGGATTCCAATACAGGGCTACAGGGCATGATTCGGGACGGAAAAAAGGACGGGAGGAGAGAGAAGTGCGAGGCGAACTCGCTCCTGCTATCGATTGAACCGATTTCGCGACACGGACGGCGGTGTCTGCGATTGAGCGGCTCTGTACGCACAGCGGACACGGAGAGAAGCCGCTCGCGCAAACCAGAGAGGATAGAGATGGAAAACGAGCTCCTGGGGCTCTCCTTACCCTAACCCGAAGCTCGGTGGGGAGCTTGGAGCGGTTAAAGCGGCTCGGTCGCCTCGGGACGTCGACGATGGCGGCGGTGTTAGGGTTTGGGGGCACAACCACTGCTGCTCGTGCTCGGAACGTAGGCGGCGGCGTCGGGGCCTCGTCTTAAATAGCCCCCGCGGTGGTCCAAGGATGGAAGGGAGGGATCGGGAGGCGGATTTCGGCGCTGGCGGAGGAAAGGAAAAGAGCGGCAGAGCTTTCCTTCTGGAGGAGGAAGACGACGGCATCTCCAATGACACGCGGGGCCCGCGAGTCAGAGAGGCAGAGAGGGAGAGAGGCGTAGAGCGTCCACGCGCGTGGGTGCGACTAGCTGGGCCGGACTGCTGGGCTTCTAGGGATGGGCCGCGCGGTTGGAGAGGGGAGCTGGCCTGCCGAGGGAGAGTGAGGGCAGAGCTGGGCTGGTGGGTGGAGCAGGCCGCAAGGCTGGGCCTTCAGGCCGAAACAGAGAGGGGGAGGGAGTGAGGGTTTTTTTTCTTTTTATTTTATTTTCTTTTGCTCCAAATCCTTTTCAAAGACATTTCCAAAACCTATTTGAATTCAGTTTAGTTTTTCAAACCACTCAATACAAAAGAACCCAATGCAAAGGCATGAATGCTCAAACATGTATCAACCCTAGGGTTACTTTTAACTTTATTAAAAAGTTTTATTTTTTCTATATTTTTATGAGCACAAAAATTCACAAATAAATCATTTATTACTATTTTTCCAGAAAGCAAAATTTGGGGTGTTACACATCTTCTTCGTCATCGTCCGGAATATTGATGGCAAAAGAGAATAGGCTATTGGGGGAGTCTTGGGCCTAAAAAGAAGAGGATTAGAGTTTGTTGATCACAAGTTTGTGTTTTACAAGTTTTATGACAGTCAGTTTACCATCTTTAGAGGATCTCTTGCCTCGGGCTCGGCAAAGCAGCTGGCACGGTGGTGTCTTGAGCATCACCGATGGTTTTCGATGAACTTGCTTCTGTGGCTGGAATTGTTAGTGCCAGTGCTGATGCCGACGTCGGTGACGTTTCTGTTATAGCTAATCCCTACGGCACTAGCGCTGTATCTTGGGTGGAGGCTTCAACTGGCGTCTGGTCAGGGGCAGGCACGATGCTGGCTCTTGTGTTGGCGCATCGGTAGGAGATTGAGAAGATGTTGTTGATGATGGCCTTAGGCGTTTTTGTCGAGGAGCGGTACTTGGTGAGCCTTGGCGCTTCGACTGCTGTACTTGGGGGGTATCGATAGCTTGACTTGGGGAGCTTGAGATCTGTGAGTAACTGCCGATGAGCTTGTCTGCTACAGGAGAACAGTTTAATACAAGTCAAATGAGAAGTTGCTGATGAAAATACAAAATTGACATAAATTGATAGAAATTTGTTACCACAAAAGCTTGCGCTAGAGCAGCAGCAGTCGATGGAGTGGCAGCAGTCGATGGAGTGGCAGCCGCTATAGTCGGTGTTGACTTCGGCTTGATGGTGACCTTGGGAGCTACCCTTTGTTGCAAGAAGGAAGATAATGATGGAGCCCTGCTACCAATTACCGATGTGGGATTGGTCGGTCGCAGGTTGAAGTTTTTGCCACTTCTGCTCTTCTTTGGGATTAAGTCATTAACCTGTTAACAGAGTCAGTTGCCGATACATTTGGAAGAAGAAAAAAGGGGTAATATCAAGGAAGAGCTTACCGCAGTATCGGAATGACGTGATCAGTGTCAATCAGGTGCCGATAGTAGTTCAACGATACATAGAACAGTTGGTCCTTCCACTCTTGCCACCAAAACTTGTATGACTCAGTGATGAAGGAGATTGGCGCCCAGGTAGACAAATCGATATTGGTTGTATCGGCATGAGGGGAAAGGTGGACGATTCTGTTCCAGTCCATGGCACTAGTGAGGGCTTCTCTGGCTTCACCACATTGGCGTAGCATAGCTTGATCGGCAGTTGCCCGAATGCTACTTGCCTTGCTACTGCCGATGGGTAGTAGAACTCGTAGGAAGCCTGTGTATTCTTCCCGCTCCCGAAGATGTTCACTAGGAATGCGCGGGGAATAAGGATGGCTCTCATGATTTCTTCATCTTTCTCTCAATCTGCATCGACGATGTTGAAGGAAAGAAGAAATCTGTTATCGGCATCAACATAGGGCCACCAAGCCCGGTTTGCGGAAGAGATTCCACAGTAAAATCTCTGGAAAAATCTGCCGATCTGGTCCTCATTAGCATCAGTCCTAGGTAGGACTACGATGGCTTCGCCGAAGTTGAGAGGAGAGCGAGTTGCTGGTTCGTCGTCAGCAAGTGTGTGGTCTTCAGCTTGGTCCCGTGGAAAGTCTTGACTGAACAAATCAAATTGGAGGACTTTGTGCATATGAGCATTCAGCCACATATTCACAAACCACCAGGGCACTGCAATGCTGTCGATGGGTTCACCCCGTAACAATTTCTCTGACACTTGATGCAGAAGACGGTAAACTGCACCGAGGAGATATCGGCCAAGAGGAAGTCGAGCTCCATTGGCTAAGAGTTCTGCTGCCGGGAGATACATGTTGGTTGGCTCGACTGTCCTGCCGCAAAAGATGAATTTCTCCAGCCACATGTTTAGGAAGGTGGCGTGCTCCCTCTGGCCTACCGATCTAGTCTTTTGGTATTCCTGAATATATCCAGTCCAGCCACCGATGTTGCGGGTAGTTTACCCGATGCTCAGGCTTTTCTGTTGAAGAGGCTGGCATCATCGGCAGAAGAAATATCAAGACCAATAAGCATGCCACACATCGGCAAGTGTAGGAGTAGCTGGTCAATATCTGAATAGGAATGAATTCATGGTGTCAGACCAGAAGTAGGATGCGGCGATCATCATGGATTCATTTTTGCCATATCGGCAATGGATAACTTGTAGTTGGCGCTCTGCCCAGTAAACTCGCTGCGATCTGGCCATCCTTAGGAACCAGTTTTTCCACCCATTGGTAGGTTTGGGCCAAGAACGGAAGATATTTGCCCATAACCCTGGATCAAAGTGTTCGACTCTGAAAGGAACCCGGTTGACCTCTGCATTTATGATTTCGGTTGGATCGGTATTCCCCATCGAACCCAAACAACAGACGTGTGGTTGATTGGTGGGGATTACTATTCTATTGCGCATTTCCTAAATTCAGAAAACAAAAAGGGAGAGGAAAAAGAGGATCACGAAACAATGCAGAAGAAGATCGCAAAGTATGGAGCGAGGGGAAGAGAAATTGACCGTAGGTACGGTGAAACTGATCGCCATAGGGTCGGAGCAGTTCTTGTAGGTCGCGCCTTGCTGGTGGGAGGAGCCGCCGGTTGAATGTCGCCGGAATGTTCTTCGAAGGTGCCGGTGAAATGGGGAATGAAAGCGAATGAGGATGTGAGCTCGGGGTGAAGAACAGGTTGGATGACGGTGATTTTTATAGGCCTGGAGAACGCCAGGGCATTTTGGAGTTTTCTTTTCACTGAGCAGAGATATGGAAGGGTATGGTAGTGGATTCGCGCGATGATCGAGGAATTATGAGAGTGGATTGTGACTGTTCGCGCTACAGTTACGGGGTTCTGTTGGTAACTTGCAGTTTTTTTGCGCACAAGAATCGAGGAAGTCATGCAGGTATCTTGAAGGAGAAGGTTGCAGTAGAGAAAATTTCAGCACATAAAATATTTTATTCTCCTAAATTGGGGGGCATGTGTTGACACCGTTTTTTGGCATGTGTCAATATGGGCTAAGGCTTGTGTCGATCGGTAAGGAATTGATTGCCGTTATCTATTGGCATCAGGTGTCACTAGTTAAATTACCGATTAGAGTAAGACTAGAGTACCGATGGTGAGTTTGAGGAATTGTCAGTGGATGTGAGAAGGCGTTGCCGATAAAGGTAAGAATGTTGCCGATGAAAACAGGAATATGTGACCGATGGAAGTGAGAAGGCGTTGCCGATAAGGACAGGGATTTGTTACCGATGGAGGCAGGAAGATACTGTTGATGAGGGCAAGATGTTGCCGATAGAGACAGGAATGTTGCCGATGAAAGCAGAATAAGGTAGTTGACGTCAGCAGAAAGCTGCCGATGGCCGTGGCAGGAGGTTGCAGATTAGAGGTCTGCCAATGGAAGGTTTCATCGTAAGAGAGATGGATATAGGAACTGGTGATTTCCTGCCAGGATTATTGAAGTTTGAGTCTGACTCTTGCACGAATCATTTATTTCCTTAAAAATAGGTATTGCTGTTATGATTGAGTCCGACTCTTGCACGAGTCGTTTATTTCCTTTAAAGTAGGGATTTTTGTTTAGGAAAGTTAGAGTCGTGATTGTTTACAACTCCCTTGGCCGGAGTATAAATATGTACCGGGGATGGTGTAAGATATATACACAATCAATCAAAGAGCTTATTATTTTCATTTACTTTTCCAGCAAATCTACTTTTTTGCATTAGTTTTAGTTCATCTATGAGTTTTTACAAAGTTTCGACGAATTATCTCTGTCAACCTTGCAAGATCCGCGTTTTGAGCAAATCAGAGCCTTGACGTCCGGGCGCATCACCGTCGTCTCGTTCTGCATCTGTTCTAGTTATCATCCTTGACGATTATTTGGTCAAATCGACTGGCACACCTCAGGATTTTGGGTTTAAAGCCTGGCGTGTTCGCAGCTTCGACAGTTTTTTGTGTCAACACCTACCAACACATTATTGGGAGCTACATTGTTGTTTTTCATGATTAAGTCACCAATTTTTTAAAAAATAATGTCTCCATTTTTATGTGGCATATAGTAGAAAACATTTCTTGATTAGTGTACAATATTTGCATATTTAGGGGGCTACGATTTTCAATTTTATATGAGGCTACCAATTTCAATTTTTTAACAATTAGTATAGAACATTTTTTTTCAAAATGAGGTGACTAAATTAAATTAGTGTAAAATAAATTATATATTCGAGCTATAATTATTGTTCGTGAAGCTTCACTTGTTATTAATCTCTCTGTAATTACTATCTCCAGTTTTATGCGACATGGCATGAAGTCTAAATATTTTTTTGTGGATCGAGGTTGGATGTACGGTTCCTGAACGGACATGAGGTATGACTGGCATCTCCAAAAATTCTTGTTGTTGCCAAATCCGATGTTGGGAATGAAAACCTTGTGTTCTGTCATGCAAAGATTGCACGAATCAAAGGAAGTGGGATATAATTGAGTCTATACAAATGCATTTGATTATCAGGGAAGTTGGTGATAATGTTCCGCAAGAAAACAATAATATTGTGGCCATGTGTGACGTAGCCTTCCACGAACCTATTACTCACGAGGAAACGAGTGTCAACATGCAACCTGTGGCTACTATTAATAATGTGTTCAGGAATACGTTAGCTAATGACAACTATCAAGATGATGGCTTTTTTTAGTTGCTACGTAATATAGAGAGCAGATGTCTTAGTGAAATAGTTGGCAAAGCTAGAGATAATGAGACAAGATGGCAAATGCCATTGTATAAGGATTGTCTAGTGAGCAAATGGGAATCCGTCACCATGTTATTAGAGTTCAAATCTAGGCATGACTTTGATCAGTTGTTAGGTATAGTAAGAAAATTGCTCCTAGAAAAAATGAGTTGCCTGAAAAGGCGTACCTGACCAAGCAAATGAACTGGCCAATCAGCCTCAAGGTTGAAAAAATCCAGTGTGTTTCATTGATTACATATTGTACTATGAAGACATATACAAAGACTTGGATGTGTGCCCAAAGTAAAAAGCTCCACGGTATAAGGAAGCGCCATCAAAATAGGGTAGCAAGACTAGAGGAGGGCACATAAAGGTCTTTTGGTATTTTCTGTAGCTCCCTGGGTGCATGGGTTATTTGCAAATGCAAAGTCAGCCTAGTTGTTGCGCTGGCGTGGCAAAGAGCATAAGAAAGATACAATGACGAAATACCTCATCGATGGGGCTATAACAACACTGTTAGAAAGGTAAGGCACTTTTGGTTTGATTTAACCACATATGTGATTAATCCTTTCGATCAGGTTAGAAGCAATCATAGCACCTGGCTAGAGACGTACTTGTTCCAACTATACTAGAGAATCGCTCTCAATACACAATTTTGATGTTGTTGACTATGTTAGTACCCTACTTGCACGATGATATTATAGTTAACTATATCTTTAATATTTGAACATTTCCCATGATTTAAGCAGGTGTGTAGTAAAATATTGTTTATTTGATAATTACAAACATATAGTATTCTTGGACCCGTGCGAGTTAACGAGAATACATGTAGGGGACTTCATTGGAATGACATGGAAGATCTAAGAAAACGTTTGATTAAGATTTTCGAACAGTTCTTATGAACAATAAAACCAACTACATGTGATTTTCTAACCGTTCTTATGCACAATAAACCAACATACTTGTAACCTACAACTGTGAGTATATGTTCTCGGGCCTTATTTTGTGCTTATTTTTGTATTTAAAATTATTTGTTAAGTAGACTTTGAGATTGCATCAATCATTTCGTCTTCCTTGATGTCGATATTCCTAAACATCATATCGCGGTGTGGGACTCCAACAAAAAGGCACTTTCTACTATCAATCACCTAGTCAAAATGCTGAATAGAAAGTGAACCTAACAACATATTATTGCTAATAACGTATAGCACATTTTAATGTTGCCCCTTTCACATTTGATTATTGTGGCATAATGTCTGGGAAACAATGATAGGAGATCCCCGAGCCTGCTGGAAGATGAAAAATGTATCTTGTACCTGGTTACACAAATGAGAATGAAGATCTTAAAGCAGTCTGCGGGAAACAACGAATGTGGGTTCTGCTTAATGTGGGGAATGCTCTACTATCTCGGCGGGAGATAAAAGAAGACAAATGAATTGGTGTGTATCCTTCTCTTTTCATTTATATAGCTAATTCAACAAAATGATATATTGTTTGGTTTTACATTTATGCTTTTCAATCTCATCTTTCTTAAACGATAGCGCAAGAAAATTAAGCATAAAAGGCTGATTGAGATGGAAATACTAGGATTGTCAAGGAAGCTAGCAAAATTCATGTTGTCTGAGTGCTTGAAAAAAATATGAACATTCTCTATTGCACAGTCCAATAAGTACAAGGTAGATTATGGGCCAAAACTGATCCCTAGACTATTGTAAATTTGATATCTTCAGAAGTACAATTTGAACTATACTGTAACATATGTAATGTTTAATGTTGAATGATACGTAGTATTTAATGTTGATGGATTTTTAATATTTAACCTTACAACATATATAGCAAAACCTGATTCCCTAAAAACAATAAAAATAATAAATTATGAAAAAAACTGACAGTGTTCTCTCACACAACACTGCCAGCTTGAGTCAGAAACCGGCAGTGTTATAGGCTCCAGCTACAAACCAATAGTGTTGCTTGAGTCACAAACCAGCAGTATTGTTCGAGACTACGCTATCGTGTTGTTTTAAGAACCGGCAGTGCTGGTCTATTGTTCGAGACTATACGCTATCGGGTTGTTTAAGAACAGACAGTGCTGGTCAAGACAACACTATCGGTTATCGTAAGGAACTGGTAGTGTTGGCTCAAATAAACATTCCAGGCTTTTGTGTCGGACCGACATTAAATCCTCAAAAACACTATCGGATATTTATAACCAGTGATGTGAATCACCTGTCACTGGTGACAGTTTGATTATGCCGATTTAAAATCCGGCGGTAAAGGAGAGTTTTGAAACTGACCGTAGATGATGACAAGCTTATTAATGAAGCGCAGCGCAAGCCACACTCGGTTACTGGCAGCAATGTCCTTTGCGCATCTAGGCCATGTCTTCATGATACAGAAGCTTGCTTGACACAAGGGTACTCCGAGAGAGCGACCTTGCGTGTCTACTTCACACAATAGGGGGACAAGACAAGACGCATGGCCAATAGCGCACAAGATTTCAAAAGGGCAAAAGGACGTTAGCATTGCTAGCTCTTTATATCTAATCATACTGTTGACGTAAAAAATGGAGCTTCCGGCCACTGTGTAAGGCCTACGGAGACCGTGCAGCAGCAGAGCTTGATCTCCTAAACCTCTAAACGGCTTAGACCACTTCGATGATTGATTCCAGACGTGTCAGTCAATTTGACCTGCAACTGATAAGGAAATGAAACGTCAAATTATGGAACCTGCTGGTTGTTGCCAGACAGTTCCATGAGTGTGCGGCTCTCACTATAAGAAAAAAGTCACTCTAGGCACGTTTTTGTAGTAAAGATGCTTTTTAACATGATTTTATGAGCGTGTCAACATAACACGATATTAGTCACGTTTTTAATGTTAAAAGGCATCTAAAGACACTTTTTATGGTGATGTCGTACACGTCTTCAAGTGACACGGTAGTAGACATGCTTTTAATCGTCGATAGATCTAGACACGTTACAAAGCGTATCATAGAACGCACCAAAGCCAATTAAAGATGGTTTTTAAAAAATACTAAAGTCGTCTCAAAATAATATGAAGTTAGACATGCTTTAAATCGTTAGTATAATTTATACACGTTGCAAAGTGTATGAATAATCGTATATAGTCGCGTAAACACGCTTCTTGATAGATATTGAAAACATCTCAAAGTGAAACGAAATTAAATGTGCCTACTCATCCATTGCATATCTCAGTCCTCTCTTACATATTTTTTCTACAAATTTACAGTTACTAAAATTTGTACTTATGATTTATATCGCCATAAAATTTAAGTCTTAAAATTAGAAAATAATTTTCTTAACATTCTACCTCAAGTGTCTTTGGGTCATGCTTCTACTCTTGGCCACAGGGGCAAAGCCACGTTCAAGCATCCAACACCAATGATTTTTAGTAATATGTTATACCCAGTGATTTTTACCGGGTTGGACACCGGTAAAAAAAAAGGAAAAGTCTATTTTTACACCATGAACTTTTACGAAAGTCCACTTTTCCTCCCTGAAGCCAAAACCAGATAAAACACATCCCTCAACATTTGAAATCGTGCATTTTATGTCCCTGACCCAGTTAGCAGTTTTTAAGGCCATTTTGTTTTTTTTTATTTTGGCTGAATCTTTGAAATATCATAGTAAATCATAGAAAGATCATAAAATGCAAATCTAATTTTGTTGAGCTCCACATAAGTAGATCTACACAGTGAACATATAATATGGTATGATTTAGTACAAAGTTTTACAGTATATTTAGAACTAGTCTTTTCTGTAATTAATTAGAATAATTTATAACTATAATTTCAATGATCTAATTATGGTGAACTTTTTATTGTAGCCTAATTATCATATGCTTGAAATAGAGTCAAAATTTTATACTCATTGGATCATATATAAATTAGTTATAGATTTATTTAGAGTTTATGCTTGTTAAATATTAATAAATTTGTAACTAAGTTATACATAATCCAATTAGTATATAATTTTAACTACAATTGAAGCATACAATATTTAGGCAACTTTAAAATTTTCACCACAATTGGACCATATAATCGTTTTTACACATTGCTCCTATAATTGAGAAATTAAGGCCAGTTATATGTAAAGTTTGTACAAAAGCAACATGTATTTTCTTTTGCTTGAGTCACTACGTGAGAAAAATTGGCAATAGTTGAGCGTGAGAAAAATTTGGAAAAAAATATATGGAAAAGCATGTGTTTCTTTCGTTTGAATCGTTGAGAGAAAATTAAGAAATTGTTCAGTGTCAGAAAAAAATCGAAACAAATATTAGAAAAATATGGATGTTGTGGTTTGGAACTGTCGACCCACTAGAGGATTAGGAGAAGATTACCACTACACTAGGTGCTTCCATGGTATTTTGAGAAGATGAACCTATATGAGGATACATACAAAAAAAATTATGAGTTTTTTTCTTTGACAACAAAATTCTTTTTTTGAGTTGAGCTTCCATAAACATTAGCTAACATGTCCATTTGCTGTTTACATGCATAAACTATAGCGTTGGTGGATTTGAGAACGAGCGCCTGATAATCATGCATACACTACTACACAAAGAATTTGTAGCAATGCCTTCTTTTTTCAAATGATCTCAAATGAAGAAATGACCAAAATAAAGTTGTAGATCTTGAAGAGTTATAAAACTTTATTGTTTATAACTTTTCCATTTGAAATCATTTACTATTTTAAAATGTTGTATGAAATTTAATTTTCAAATTATTAAAGAAGTCTGATTCCTCTTTTTAATATCTGTCTAAAATTATAAGTAGTCTTTTTCCCTCGTAGTAACTTAAATTTCATGTTTTTTCTTACAATTTTCTAAAATTTTGCTCTATATCAAGTTATTGTGTTTTTACTGCTATTATTTTGGTCGCATGTGACTTCATTTTGTCAATTTAAATTTGAATTTCAAAAAATCAAAACTTCAAATAACATTTGAAACAATAAATGATTTCAACTCAAAAAATCATGAAGATAAAAGTTGTAGAACTGATCAAGATTTAAAACTTCTATTTTGATCAATTCTTCATCCGATGAAGAGGTAGTAAATATTGTTCATAAATTTACATCTCTCGTATAGACATATTATATATGAGAGAGATATAAAATTTATGAACAATGTTTACTACCACTTTTTCGGATGAAGAAATAATTAAATAAAAGTTGTAGATCTTACATAGTTTTACAACTTTTATGTTTAAGATTTTTTCATGAGAACTTATTTACTGTTTTAAAATATTGTTTGAAGTAGTCAATTTTTGAAATTCAAATCATGAATTGTTCAAATAAAGTCACATGAAAAGTTGACCAAAATGAACATTGTAGATCCCAAAATGTTATAGAACTTTGTAGTTAATAACTTTTTCATTTGAAATTATTTTGTCATTGAAAACTATTTTGGAATTTCTCAGATATGAAATTTGAATTTTTTTTTCAACAACCACAGATTGAAAAACAACCAAAACAAAAGTTATGGATCCCAAAATGTTATACAAATTTATAGTTGACAATTTTTTCATTTAAAATCATCTTGTCAAAAAAACTATGTTTGTTTTTTTGACATTTGAATATTGTTTAAGATTAATACAAATTTGATGGTAGTTTCATTGATGTTCGTTAACATATGGAAAAATATATTTTTAAAACATAACTCTAGCAAAAACATTTGGTGCTTAGAAATAAATAAAATGCAAAGTGCAAAGTTCAGATATATTCATTAACATATGTACAAGAAAATTCAGATTGGAATTTAGAATTACTTTTTTTTTGCCGCCAGAATTGTAAAAACTTACCGTGTAATAGGAGTGCTTTACATTTTATTTTGGCGCCTAAAATACCCCATGCCGTGAGATTACAGAAAAGGCGCATCTATTCCCCTCCCCACAACCTCCCCGTCTCCACATCTCTCTCCGCAACACGCGCACATCCCCACCCCCAATTCCTTGACGCCGACGCAGACCACTCGACGCTTGGCCGCTCCTCGGACGGCACACAGTCCATCCACCGGTTGTCGATTCGCCCACATCTGCCATTGGTGAGTACACTTGATGATCACCCTTTCCTCTGCTCCCCTAAATCTCAAGAAATCCATGGACGGGTGGTACTCTCCCCTCCTGGCCTTCGATTAACCTCCACCTGAGGTCTTGTGCCCAAAGGCGGAGCCCTGCTGTGGTCTGGTGCCACAAGCTAACTGTCACGCCCCTTGACGGCTTGGCTCTTGTTGGCTAGGTGTTAGCTGCCGGCCGCCGGCGCCCCTGCTTGCTGTCAGTTGATGCTCAAGCACGCAGCACAGCCACAGCAGGGCCTGCTGCTAGCAGCCGGCCACCGGCGCCCCTTGTTGGCTGCCTGGCTTTCTGATGCTGCGTGCTGCTGACTTGCCTAGGCCACCTAGAAGACCTAGACACTATTGGTTGTTCCTTAATAATAGTCCAGTGTCCATTGATATGTCTCCTCGTTGTTTGTGGGCTTTTTAATTTTATTATCACTTAACCATATATTATATAGTAACTCATTTTTTCTTAAAATTTACATATAGGTCTTTTAGCTCTTGGATAGTTGGAATTTAGACTCTTGTTTAGTTAGTGTTTGTTGGATTAATAGATTATATAAGGTGTTATTGACTGCTATCTTCTAATGAAAAGTATTTTTTTTCAATTCATCTTTATATTTACCATATATTAGGTATTCATGTGCATCTATACGACGTCATTAAAAAAATATGTTTCTATTAGTCCGCCCCACCTAAACTTCAGCCTCAGTACCGCCACTGCCTGTGTCGTTTGTTGACACCAAAGGTGGCAAACGGAAAAGACCGCAAGCGTGGGAGTATTCCAGGTATCGTATTTCCACAGGGAACGAGAAGTGAGTTAACTAGGAAGATGGATATGTCGGGTTGAGAGGTTCGATATAGTTAAGATATCTAACAAGGTATAGCTGGTTATACTGACTTTATCAGCCCTTCTCTTGCAGGAGGCGATGGGATAGATCAGAAAGAGGGCAAAACTCTAACCGGACCGCACCATCAAGTTGTATTGAGGCCCTACCTTTTAAGAACTTATCTGACACACGTGGTGGAATACGAAGACTAGATAGAGTTGTCACCTTCTACTAGCATCCACAAACAATCCGCGCGATAAGCGGTTTACAAAGGCAAGATCTAGTCTAGACACCACGTCTACACTATTCTTACTACTTTAACCTTGGCCTAAGATTAAAGCACTTCACTCAGAGCAAAGCGATGAACAAGCGCGAAAAGTTGTATAACAGCTAAACTAGATTTAGAATACTAAATGCTATAAAGAACTCGGAAGTAGTCACTTACAAGAGCTAATCTTACAAGAGACTCGCATCCACCGAGGAAGAACTCCGGAGAAGATTCCCGACAGGCCCGAGGCTTTCTCTAGAAGACTTCCTTCACTCTCCTCTAACTAGCATAGCACTACTAGAGAGCTCCGCTAAGAGACTAGGGAGTAGTGTTTCTCCAATGAGGCATGAATGATAAGGGAGCTCTAGGGTCTATTTATAACTAGAGGTGGAGTAGGGGCTACCCCGGTGCCACGTCAGCGATCTACGTCACCTTCATCGGCCACTGTAGGATCCAACCGACCTCAGAACCCTCTTTGAGTGGATGGTGTTGATTTCTAGCATGTGGGGAGTGAGTGAGGCGGTTACTGGAGGTTGAACCGCCATAGGGGCGGTCGGCCGACCCCACTACTGGCATGTGGGCCCTCCCTTGCTCTTCTAGAAGGTGCCCCACTGGTCAGGGACCAAGTGGGGGGTGGTGACCACCCTAGGGGGTCGGCTGACCCCCTATAGGGGTCTGTGGCCCACCTCTGTCTTCTGGATACTAGTCCCACCTGTCATATGCATTGGGTGGTTGTTCTGAGTTGATTGTCTCGCTAATCTCCTTGATGTGGGCCCATGGATCCTCATGATGTAAATTAGAACCGTTGGGAGGAAACACACTTGGATCCAAGGGGTAGAAAGTTCTTTGGAGAGTGTCACTTGGTTCATGGGGGTATGGGAGACCTAGTAGCCCCATAGGGAGGTCGGCCGACCCCCTAAGTGGGCCCACTGGCTCCCAAAAGTCCCCATTTGGCATTACCTGTACTCAAATACTCAAGGGACATGTGGAACTGGTTATTGGATAAAATGTGCTCATGTTGTGCTTGTCTTTCTTTGATTATGTTGATGTTGACGGTATTTTGATAGTGACAAAATGGGTCATTCTTACCGTCAACAAGATCCCCCATACTTACCTCTTTGCTCGTCCTCGAGTAAAGGATAGAAGTTAACATGACTATGCTATTCAAAGTATAAAGCAAGCATAAAGATTCATTCAAGACATTTGTCAAACTAATGGGATATGTGGTGTTACCTAACATATATCCTTGAGAGGTTGAGAAATGGAACAGTTCTCAAGGCAAAGTCATCTTCCCCAAATCATATTTTAGTACCTGGAGTTTTTGATAAATTTTTCAAAAGAAATCTCATAAATCAACTTACTCCTCTTATAGCACTCTAAGTCACTCAAAGTGTATGATTCCTTACCAAGGCATAAAGAGGTTGCCTTCTTTGTGTCTTCCTACTTCTAAATGGCTTATGTGGAGCTCGGGTAGGGATAAGTAGTTTAGCATACTTGCATCACTTATATTGTAAAGTCAAAACAAGGATCCAAGGAGAAGAATGTCATAATTCTAGATCAAGATGTGCATGTGTATGGAATATGATAGTGGACTTTATTATACTCTTTGACTATGTATGGTCTCTCTAACTTGAAGATGTTGGAGACATGGCTATCATTTTTTTAACAGCTTTTGGTCATCATCATTTTTCATGATAGCCATATCTCTTTTGAGGAATTTTGAGAGAGATCATATCATTTATTTCTAGAGTATTTATTGGATGAATATGGAACATGTGAATGAAAGGCATGTTTTGCGTACTTCCAGTGTAGAAGCAGCGAGTATATGTGGGTGTATGTGATCTTGATCTTCGAACTATGACAAAATTCTCAACAAGGGTCACAAGGTTTAACCAAACTCAAAGCAAATACAAGAAGCATATGTGGAATATTTTGAACATGTATAAACATATATGGCTTTGGTAGGAATTTCTAACTATAGAGGAGTAGTGACATTATGGTTTTATGACATTTTCAAAAATTAAGCTCCAAGCACATTAGGGTATGAATGATAAACTGAGAACTATATCACATTAATCAACAACTTAGTCAATATGATCTTCCTATGAAAGTATTTTCCCACTAGCATAAACAAAAAACAAGAATTCATCTTTATGACGCTTTTGCCCTTTAAACGTCATAGATCATGTCACTTTTCAAATTTTAAATTCAGATACGATCTTCTTGTTTTATTCAATGTTAAAAAGGTAAATAAACTAAGTGATTACTTTCATGGAGAAATTATTTTTATTTCATTTGTATTAAAAGAGAAAATGAGTAAACAAATTAAAAGCATAAAGGAAAAGGGGAGAGATGTGGCAAACCAGACAGAATGGATGTCGAAGTTGAGTGGATGCTGGCTGGTGGGTCCGGGCCTTCTAGGTGTGGTCGGCTTTTGGCCACTTCAGTCTCTACAATAGAATTCCTTACCTCTGAATGTTGATCTTCTCTGTCAGTTCTGAAATTTGGCCTCTAAGGTGCATCGGTCGATGCACAAAAGTGGTCGTTGAGGTCCAACTTTTTTGTGGAACATGTCATAACCGTATACACCATGGTTTCAGGGCCAAAATGATGAATTGACATGTTGGGGTGTCGACCGACACCCCCCATACTTGTTTCAGAACGCACTGGAACACATGACAATGAAAGATCAAATGCAGGGGTTCTGCTGGGGTAAGACACCAGCAGAACCAAAACTATATTCAATTCAAATTTCACTTAGGCACAAGTTACATTGATGAAGAAAAAATGATTAAAAATTAAATCTAAGTGCCTAGCTTATTAGCAATACTAGCGATCTATGGAGATGGAGGGGCAAAGAGATCCTCTCTCTTGATTGCCTGGGCCAAACATTTGATCTTCTCGCTAGTACTAATGCGAAGATCATTGAAGTTGTCTTCTAAATCTAAGCGTTCCATCCTCTCTTATGCTGCCCTTTTCACTAGCTTTGTGTTACTCTCCCTAAGCCTAGCGACTATACACAGCAGCTTCTCCATGTCGCTTTCTTCGTCCTCCTCCTGGAGATGGAAGGCGGGTTGCTAGTCTGCCGGATTGATTTGCGGGACGCCTCCGATTCCAGGGAGTTGCGCTCCTCCCTTCGCTTCTCGGAGGTGAGGGGAGGAACAAGCACCTTGCCCATTCCCAGTCCACCATGCGCCCTTTGGAGGCACATCCATGTCGGCGTCGATGGTGAGTACGAGCTGGTGTTGCCCGTGCTTGTGTCGCCTTCGGTGGTGGAGACGATGGTCTTCTTCACCCCCAATTGGCCAGTGGTTGGCCTTTTGGGAGTTACTGGACGTGCAGCTAGCTTGTTCAGATTGCGACGAGGAGACATTGATCGGGCAATGCTCCTCCTCCTCTCTGAGCTCCATGACCCAGTCGGCCGACCCCCCCTAGGGATGGTTGGCTGGGCTGGCGGCGGCGCTTTGGTGAGAGGAGCAAAGTCGAGGACCTCGATGACCATGGCGTCGGCGTTGATGGGGTCTTGGACCTTGGAAGTGCTTCCATCGAAAGGGATGAGTGGCATTTTTCCATTGTTTCTTGGCGGAGCCATGGTGAGGATCAAGGTGGGTGTGAAGGATGCAAAGAGTGGTGCTAGTGCTGCTGGTTGTGAAGAAGAGCAAGGTAGGAGGAGGAAGAAGAAGGAGAGGGGTTAAGAAGGAGAAATCCGACGTTCAATGCCTTTGTTCTTACTCGGATCGTGATGAAACAGAAGGGGAACGTTGGCCCAACGTTCATGTGCAATGGGCACTTTAGAACGGGCTCGAACCATGGTTGGTCGACCGCCTTTTGAAAGGTATGGTCCGACTGAGCCAGGTTTTGAACTCCCTTGGGTCAGGTGAGTCAGGCCGTGAAACCTCGGGCTGAAAGGCCCAAAGAGGCGGTCGGCGGACCGTCTATTGAGGCCAAAAGGCCCAAACTTTTTCGTGGGAGGAGACAAGGCTAATTCTAGGCTAATTCTAATGTCGGACATGAAATTTGAACAAGAAAGTTAAAACATGTAGATTTTAGTTCTAATTTGGATTCAGAACAAAATCTATCATATCAATTTCTTGTTCAGGGGTTTCATGCTCATGGAAAACTTTAAGACGTTGGCCATTTACCTTAAAGATTTTGCCGTCGTCGTCCTGGAGTGTGATTGCTCCATGAGATGCGGCGTTGACGATGAGGTATGGCCCTTCCCACTTGCTTTTCAACTTTCCATGACCAAAGAGCTTGAATCTTGAGTTGAATAGCAAGACCTTATCTCCTGGATTGAATTCCTTGACTTTGATATTCTTGTCATGCCATCTTTTGGTTCTCTCCTTCTATATTCTGGCATTGTGTTATGCTCTCTCTCCACTCTTCTAATTCGGAGATTTGCATTCTCTTGAATTTCCCAGCGACTGGCAGATCCTTATTCCATTTCTTGATTTCCCAATGTGCCTTGAACTCCAATTCAATAAGAAAATGGCATGTCTTCCCGTATACAAGTTGGTATGGTGTCATACCAATTGGTGTTTTGTATGCGGTCCGATATGCCCATAATGCCTCTGGTAGCTTGTGCTTCCAAGCTGTACCCATTTCATCCACGGTCTTCTGCAGAATGTTCTTGATTTGTTTGTTGGATGTTTCTGCTTGACCACTTGTTTGAGGATGGTATGGAGTTGCAACATTTTGTCCAATCCCTTGATTAGTGAGGAACTGACGGAAACCTTTGTCAATGAAGTGAGATCCCCCGTCACTTATGACTAACTTCGGGGTTCCAAATTTTGGGAATATCACTTCATGGAACATTCTCTTTGAATTGGTTGCATCTGCTTTGTGGCAGGGTATTGCTTCTACCCATTTGGACACATAGTCCACCGCTACTAAGATATACTCATACCCTTTCGATGGAGGAAAGGGGCCCATGTAGTCGATGCCCCATACATCAAAGAGCTCGACTTGTAGGTTGTTGGTGAGTGACATGGCATCTCAGGCATTGATGTTCCCGTGTTTCTGGCACCTTGCACATTTTCTGACATAGTCATGGGTGTCCTTGTATAAGATTGGCCAGAAAAAACCCACTCTGTCAAATATTAGCATGAGTTCTGAATGCTCCATAGTGGCCTCCGTATTCTACTCCATGGCATCTTTCTATGATCTTGATTGCCTCCTCCATAGGTACGCATCTTCTTAACAATCCATCATTGCATACTCTATAGAGGTATAGCTCATCCCAGAGATGTACTCAACTCTCCTAAACTAATTTCTTCATATCTGCACCTGGTGGGACGTGGCCTGCAACCATAAAGTTGACTATATTTGCATACCAGGGGTTGGAGTTTGTTACCTTGAGGAGGGTGTCATCTCTGAGGAAATCGTTGATGGGCAAATTCTGTGCTTCTTTGAATTGCATTCTAGACAAATGATCGGCAACTGAATTTTCTGCTCCCTTTTTATCTTTTATTTCAAGATCAAATTCTTGGAGTAGAAAGATCCATCTTAATAAGCGGGGTTTAGCATCTTTCTTAGTGAGCAAGTACTTTAAAGCAGCATGATCGGTGTAGACAATCACCTTTGCTCCAACTAAGTAAGATCTAAACTTGTCTATAACAAAAACCATGGCCAACAACTCTTTCTCAGTTGTTGCATAGTTCAGCTGTTGCCCTGTTAAGGTTTTGCTAGGATAAGACATAGCGTGATGCTTCTTATCTTTCGTTTGGCCTAAAACCGCACCGACAGCATAATCAATAGCATCACACATTATTTCAGAGGGAAGCTTCCAATCATGTGGTTGGATGATTGGAGCTGAGACAAGTGCTTTCTTGAGAACGTGAAAGGTGTCTAAACACTCATCATTAAAGTCAAAGGTTGCATCCTTAGCCAGCAGGTTTGTTAAAGGACTTGCAATTTGAGAGAAATCTTTGATGAACTGCATATAAAAGCCTGCGTGCCCAAGGAAGCTACGAATTCCCTTAACATTCATGGGAGGTGGAAGTTGTTCAATGACTTCAATCTTAGCTCTATCCACTTCTATCCCACGTTCGGACACTCTATGTCCTAGCACTATGCCTTCTCGAACCATGAAGTGGCATTTCTCCCAGTTCAGGACTAAGTGCTTTTCTTCACATCTCTATAAGACTCTATCTAGATTCTCAAGAAAATCATCGAAAGTCTTTCCATAGACAGAGAAGTCGTTCATGAAAACTTCCATGATTTCTTTGATCATATCAGAGAAAATGGACATCATGCACCTTTGGAAAGAAGCAGGAGCATTGCATAGACCGAAAGACATTCGCCTATATGCATATGTTCCATAAGGGCATGTGAAAGTGGTCTTACTTTGATCATCGGGGTGGATTGGTATTTGATGATATCCCGAATAACCATCAAGGAAACAAAAGAAAGAATGTTTTGCAAGCCGTTCCAACATCTCATCGATGAAGGGTGACGGAAAGTGATCTTTCTTTGTAGCCTTATTAAGTCTTTGGTAATCTATACACATTCTCCAATCGTGATGGTCCATTGAGGAATCAACTCATTCTTGTTATTTCAAACGACCGTCATACCTCCCTTCATAGGCACTACTTGCACAGGGCTAACCCATTCTCTATGAGGAACAGGGTAGATGATCCCTGTGTGCAAGAGTTTCAAGACCTCCTTCTTTACTACTTCTCTCATCGTATTATTCAATCTACGCTGAGGTTCTCTAGATGGAAGGGCCTCAGGTTCTATGGGGATGCGATGTGTGCAAAGAGCGGGACTAATGCCCTTGAGATCTTGCAGAGAGTAGCCTAGGACTGATTGATGCTTTTCTAAGATAGTGAGGAGCTTAAAGGACTCTTCGGGGGAGAGTTTGTCACTTATGATGACAGGAGCCTCACAATCGTTGTTTAGGAAAGCATATCTTAAACCAGCAGGAAGCGGTTTAAGTTCTATAGAGGGCTTAGATGGAGGTTCGGATTTCTCCAGATCTATGGGTTCTTCTAGATCGTCTTCTTCTTAGATGAAATCTTCAGCGTCTTCTTCTAGATCAGGATGTGATGATTCTAGAAGAAATGCAACCATCACTTCCTCTATGGGGTCAGATTCTGGGAACGATTCCGTCATGGTGTTTATGGAACTGGTTAGCAGAATCGAGAGCTTGATTCTACTCCCTAGATGACCCTTTAGGCTTCCATCAATAGATCCATCAAGAAATCTCATGAGTGGATGCCCAATTAACAAGTCAAATTCCTCTATATCAAATATGAAGAAATCTAGGAGGATATTGATTTTGTTAATTAGCGTAGGAATGGTTTGTGTGATCCCACAACTTTCAATCAATTGTCCTGAAGGGAGCTTCAAGAACTTATTGGTTGGAGTTAGAGTTACCTCACATAGGAGAGCATTAGCTAATGATTTAGACATAATGCTTACTCCTATGGCAGGATCGTAAAGAGAGTCTAAATTTGCTCTTTTGATTTGGCAAGGAATGGTTGTGGAGGAGGAAAGAATTCAAATTGGCTTGAATGAAGATTCGGCCTCTTCTAACCACTCATTGCTCATGATGGAAGCTAGCTCTTGAACCGTCTCCTAGAGGTAGGCTTCCTCTATGCGACCAGGAATGTGAAGGTTCGGAGCCTTTCGAGCAGAAGACTTCTTTTGCACAGATTGATTCAAGGCATTTCCAAAATCAGAAAATAAATTAGCCTCGATATAAAGGGGAAATTCCAAGGGTTGAATTTCTTCTTCCCTTGGTGGTTCAGGTTCGATAGCAAGATCTTGGGATGTAGAGGGAAGAGTTTCAACTATCGATGTTGTTACTAGTCTGGTGTCTGGTTTTGGTTCTTCCGTGGGTCCTTCACAAAAAACGTTAGTATAGGGGTGTTTTCAAGAATCTTCTTTAGAAGACTCTTCCCTGCACTAACGAGTAAACTCAGAAAGGCTCCCCCGGAAGAGATATCTAGAAGCTGTGCGGAATATTTGCTAAGACCGCCAAAAAAATGTTGTAACATTGTAGACTCAGTTATAGCAAGATCAGAGCCGGATGATGATAGATCTACAAGACGGGCCCACGCCGCACCTAGAGATTCCTTCTCCTTTTGTTTAAAGGTTAGGACCTCTACTCGAAGACGAATAACACGGGAGATAGGGAAGAAAGCTAAACAAAATTTGGATTGCAACTTTTCCCATTCTCCCTTTGTAGTATCTATGTGGCGAGTGCACCATCGTTTGGCTATTCCCGTCAAAGAGAACAGAAATAGCTTCCACTTAAGAGTACCTCGCCTCATCCCTTGGATGTGGACACATGAACAAAGTTGTTCAAAGTCACGTAGATGAGTGTAAGGACTCTCATCTTCATCCCCAGAAAAAGGTTTATCCTGAACCATCGCTATGAGACTTGGGCGAAGCTCATAACGAATGGCCAACACGGCCTGAGATGAACTAGGTGGCTCCAACCTAGCGCCCGTTGGAGCACCATACTCGAAAAGAGGTGTTTGATCCATATGTGTATGTGGAATGGAAGGATGAAATCAAAAAAGATAAAATAGGACCAAAGGATACTAGTTAAAACAGCTACCGTTCCCTGGCAACGGCGCCAGAAAGCTTGTTGACACCAAAGGTGGCAAACGGAAAAGACCGCAACCGTACGGATGTCAAGGTAGCTTTCACTGGGAGTATTCCAAGTATCATATTTCCACAGGGAACGAGAAGTGAGTTAACTAGGAAGATGGATATGTCCTATGATGGATCAAGGGAGACTGATAACTGGGTTGAGAGGTTCGATATAGCTAAGATATCTAACAAGGTATAGCTGGTTATACTAGCTTTATCATCCCTTCTCTTACAGGAGGCGATGGGATAGATCAGAAAAAGGGAAAAACTCTAACCGGACCGCGCCATCAAGTTGTATTGAGGCCCTACCTTTTAAGAACTTATCTAACACGTGGTGGAATACGAAGACTAGATAGAGTTGTCACCTTCTACTAGCATCCACAAACAATCCACACGATAAGTGGTTTACAAAGGCAAGATCTAGTCTAGACACCACGTCTACACTATTCTTACTACTTTAACCATGGCCTAAGATTAAAGCACTTCACTCAGAGCAAAGCGATGAACAAGCGCAAAAAGTTGTATAACAACTAAACCAGATTTAGATTACTAAATGCTATAAAGAACTCAGAAGTAGTCACTTACAAGAGCTGAACTTACAAGAGACTCGCATCTGCTGAGGAAGAACTCCGGAGAAGATTCCCGACAGGCCTGGGGCTTTCTCCAGAAGACTTCCTTCACTCTCCTCCAACCAGCAAACACTACTAGAGAGCTCCGCTAAGAGACTAGGGAGTAGTGTTTCTCCAATGAGGCATGAATGATAAGGGAGCTCTAGGGGTCTATTTATAGCTAGAGGTGCAGTAGGGGCTACTCCGATGCCACGTCATCGATCCGCGTCACCTTCATCGGCCACCGTAGGATCTAACCGACCTCAGAACCGTCTTTGAGTCGATGGTGTTGATTTCTAGCATGTGGGGAGTGAGTGAGGTGGTTACTGGAGGTTGAACCGCCATAGGGGCAGTCGGCCGACCCCCCTACTGGCCTGTGGGCCCTCCCTTGCTCTTCTAGAAGGTGCCCTACTGGTCAGGGACCAAGTGGGGGGGGTGGTGACCACCCTAGTGGATTGGCCGACCCCCTATAGGGGTCTGTGGCCCACCTCTGTCTTCTAGATACTGGTCCCACCGGTCATATGCGTTGGGTGTTTGTTCTGAGTTGATTGTCTCGCTAATCTCCTTGATGTGGGCCCATGGATCCTCATGATGTAAATCAGAACCGTTGGAGGAAACACACTTGGATCCAAGGGTAGAAAGTGCTTTGGAGAGTGTCACTTGGATCATGGGGGTATGGGAGACCTAGTGGCCCCACAGGGAGGTCGGCCGACCCCCTAAGTGGGCCCACTGGCTCCCAAAAGTCCCCATTTGGCATTACCTTCACTCAAATACTCAAGGGACATGTGGAACTGGTTATTGGATAAAATGTGCTCATGTTGTGCTTGTCTTTCTTTGATTATGAGGATGTTGACGGTATTTTGATAGTGACAAAATGGGTCATTCTTACCGTCAACATCATTGTGCTACCTCGGTCATCTCATCTCGCTCGTCGCCTCGCCTCGTTGTCGTGTGCCATGTGAGTGACATGATGCCCAGATGGCTATGGTTGTTGTTTCGTGTTTCCGAGCATTTTCTAAAGGCATCCTCCGTGCAGATGGATCTATGGGATCAGGCTGCCGGTTGACCAGTAGGACGCCTGTATGCCACAAGATACTGCTTGTAGTTGTTCCCTAACCTCATAGTCCTATGAAATGATATGGAGATGCAAACCAGGAATTGGCTTCTTAGTTTTCATAATTTTTTTGCTTCGGTGAATCTCTTTTTAGTGGGCTTTGTTATTGGGGACCATTTTGTTGTTTCCTGTATAATCTACACTCATTTTGTTTCACTGTTGCATTACACGAGTCGCTGCCGAGATAGCTAGATCATCTTATATGTCTCTCTATGCCCTGACTATGATGAGTGTAGGATTCTTATTGTATTTTAGTGTTAAACGATTTTGTACAATATTGATCTACATGTACTCTGTGAAACATCTATTGACTATAGGTAATTATTTGGTTCTACAATTTCGTATGGAGTAATTATTTGTCTCCTACATTTTGTATGGAGTAAATTATTTGGCTATATGACTTCTCTTGATTTGGTTGTCATTCTGTGAAAATCTAATGAGCCCATTATGTACATTACTAGAGTGCTGTCAGCACTGCAAATTTACACTTATCCATCTCTCTTTT
Source organism: Microstegium vimineum (assembly GCA_022036555.1). NCBI lineage: Eukaryota > Viridiplantae > Streptophyta > Magnoliopsida > Poales > Poaceae > Microstegium > Microstegium vimineum. The sequence continues at coordinate 33,565,260 of CM039126.1, forward strand.
TTCTGTCGGATTAGTTCACGTTCTTCATTTTCTCCTCTGTATGTATGGTTCTCATTGGGTTGTATCATAAATAATATTGTAGAAAATAAATCAGCATTGAAACTTTGCTTTGGTTATCGGTTTATTGAGCAGAAAAATTAAACTACTCTTTTATTAGAAATCATCGCAAGGGGACCTCGAAGATTAAGAAAGTTGAATCTTGAAGCACAAGATGCAGGACAGGAGCAGCAGCAGCCTGATGATTTGGCAGACAATTAGATCGAGTATAATTTACAAGGTCCTCCATATGTTGACAATATATTAGCCTGGATGCCAAATCAACGTGCAAGTCCAATCAAGATAACATGTAAGATTGATATTTCTTTTGGTGACACATCTAAATACGATGTCAAATAATATAATTTCATACATGTAGGACCAAATGGACAGACTTGACAAGTTTTAGGAGATTTTGGAGTCTCAAACTTATCAAAACTACAAGGAGGAAAGGTAATTGTAGTCAAGTCAACAAGGGCTACGTGTGCTCATCGTTAACACGTGAGCCAATGGTTGCAAAGGTATGTTGGAATTAAGTGCAGCCTACTGTCATTTCAGTATAAGTTCAATATCATTTCAGCTGGCATGTCATAGGATTTTAGCGAATTACTAATAATGTCTCCAATATGGCAATAGGATAAAAGCTTATTTTGCAGCTTGATGGAAATGTGTAACTTGATGTGGATGGAAAGACAAGCTACAAGTTTCGGAGTGAAGAAGATAGAGTTTAAATGTTAGCAAAGAATATAGATATTTGTATGGTATTGCCACTTTTCCTATGCTTCTTTATAATTATGGTTTATTTGTCTTTGAGAGTGGACTTTAATGAGTTATTAATCATTATCTTGTTTCGTAAAGACAATGGATTTTCAATGCAATGCCTTCATGATTCATTTTCTCATTATCTAATAAATTTGTAGAAGACTCTTTATTTCTACTAAGTAAGAATGCACAAATATATGCCTATATAAATAGACACGTTATATAGATGCACGAATAATTTTAATTTTTAGATGATGTTATAAATGTTACTCTATAACGTTTCTAAATTAGTAGACACAATACAAATGTGTGTAAAATCATCTCTATATTTTTTTGAGACACAAAATGATGTTACTAGACAATCACTACTACAGAATCGGTAATCACTGCCGGCCCATCACTGCCGGTTTTGTTTGAGCCGGCAGTGATGCCCCTTCACTGCCGGTTCTTTCTCTGACAGACCCCCAATTATTGGGGGCAGAGGCTGAACCGGCAGTGAAACTCCACATCACTGCCAGTTGGTGGCTTGAACCGGCAGTGATGTGGAGTTTCACTGCCGGTTCGTGGCTGGAACCGGCAGTGAAGTTGTGTACACTATAAAGCTTCGATCTCCTCTCCCTCCTCTGCTCCAACGGTGCAGAACAGTGCGTGAGGAGCTCCATCTCTCCATTGTTACGGCTGGTGGATTTCTTGATCTCCATTGTTGGCTCCTCTTCACTCTTGGATCCTCATATCTTCTTGCTCTTGGTTAGTAACAAGCATAATTCTTTAGAATTATTGGTTTACATTGTGTCAATTTGTGTTAGAGCTATGCTAGTTTTCATGATCAAGAACAGGGATGTTGCAATTTGTGTCAATTTTTTGTAGCTTTTAGATCCAAAATTATTTAGAAAAAATGTAGCACTTTGTTTTTATTGGGTAATTATTGTATAATCATTGAGTAGCTAGGTTCGAAAGATTCGTCTCGAAAATTATGGATAAAAATTGTAATTAGTTATATTTTATTATTTACATTTAATACTCAATACATGCATGAAAGATTTGATGGGATGTGGAATAGATTCGGTATTTATTACTTAGATTTAATACTCCATGCATGCATTTAATACTTACATTTAATACTCCATGCTTCCATTGTTATCTATTTGTTCTCTTTATTTTTATAGCGCGACCAAATTCAAATTATATCGAAGAATATTGTTCAAAAATGCTTCTATTAATATGTTCCTATGTTTTCTATGCTCTGCCCATCTTATTTTATCAGTGCAAACATGGCTCGAGGGTGGATGTACGATCTGTCACATACAGACCCACGGTACTTGACGGGCATCGACGATTTCATCAAGCGAGCTAGAGTCAATGCTGGGGACTCACATCTTGTATTCTGTCCATGCAAAGACTGCAAGAATACGAGAAAATGGGGTGACGTGGAGCATATACGTTTGCACTTGATCACAAGGGGGTTCATGAGAAACTACACGATTTGGACTTTGCATGGGGAGGTTGGTCAAAATGTTAATGATGATGTGCTCATGCCTAGTGTAGCATTATTGCTTGTTCATGATTACACAGAAGATGTGCCTACAAATGACGATGTGTTTGTGAATACATTAGCTAACGACACTGAGGAAAATGATGGTATTTCACAGCTTCTACATGATGTGCATGGGGGATTCCTTAGTGCTTCACAGTTGAAAAAACTAGAGATGATGAGAAAGGATGCAAAAACACCATTGTATCCGGGCTGCCCAATAAGCAAACTGGAAGCCAACATCATGCTATTGGAGTTCAAATCAACGAATGGGTTAAGTGATAAAGGCTTCGATAACTTGTTATGTATACTACATAAATTGTTCCCGAAGGATACCGAGTTAGCAGAAAAGACTTACCTTGCGAAGCAAATGATTTGCCCAATTGGCCTCGAGGTTGAGAAAATCCACGCGTGTTCCAACGACTGCATATTGTACCGTGGAGAGAAATACAAAGACTTGGATGCATGTCCCAAGTGTAAAACTCCCCGATACAAGCAAGGGCCATCAAATGATGGAAGCAAGACCAGAGGAGGGCCAGTAAAGTCCGTGTGGTATTTTCCTATAGCTCCACGAGTGCATAGGTTGTTTGCAAATGAGAAGTCAGCCAAGTTGTTGCGTTGGCATGGTGAAAAGCGAAAGAAAGATTCAATGATGAGACACCCCACCGATGGGTCGGACTGGAGGACTATCAACACTATGTTCTATAAGAACATCGGTGGAGAGGTAAGACATCTGTGGTTTGCTTTGAGCACAGATGGGATGAACCTGTTTGACTAGGTGAGAACCAATCATAGCACTTGGCCAGTGACGCTATGTATATACAACCTTCCACCCTGGTTTTGTATGAAACGGTCATACGTCCAGATGCCATTACTAATCCAAGGACCAAAACAACCTGGTAATGATATTGATGTGCTTCTAGAACCAGTGATCGATGAACTACTACACATGTGGGAGACGGGTGTGAAGGATGTTTGGGATGAGTACAAGAAAGAACATGTCACGGTAAAGGCTGTACTTATCTCTACAATCACTGACCTACCAGGGCGAGGTTCCTTGTCTGGAGAGAAGACAAAAGGATACACTGGGTGTGTCGAGTGCTTGGACGAGATTGATGCTACACATCTACCAGAAAACAGGAAGATGGTCTACATGGGACACCGTAGGTTCCTACGTCGTGATCACCCTTACCGTAGGAATACAAAAGATTTTAATGGGACTACTGAGAAACGTGGACCTCCAAAGTATCGAGACGGGAAACAGATGCTTCAACAATTAAGCAAACTCACAAATGTTGTCCTTGGGAAGGGGGACGGGGTAGTAGCAGCACCAACCGATAGTATCTGGAAGAAAAAATCAATCTTCTGGAAACTACCTTATTGGCTACTTTTGAGTGTACGTCACTTTCTTGATCCAATGCACATAACTAAAAATGTGTGCAGTAACACACTTAACACGTCGATGAACACCGGGGGAACAAGCAAGGATTCTCTCATGACACGCTTGGACATGCAACACCTGGGCCTCAGGAAGGAGTTACACCCAGTAACTCTTGAGAATGGCCACTTGAAACTTCCGGTGGCATCATGGACACTGAAAAAGGAGAAAAAAGAAATGCTTATTTCTTTCTTCAATGATCTCAAAGTACCGAGTGGCTACTGTGGGAACCCGAAGAGGCTAGTTAACATGAGAGAACTTAAGTTTAACTATGGTTCTATGAAGGCCCATGACTGTCATGTCATAATGACTCAGTTGCTCCCAGTTGCCCTGCGAGGTATCCTCCCTGACAAGGTCCGCGCTCCAATCATAAAGTTGTGTTCGTTCTTCAACGCGATCTCTGAAAAGGTCATTGAAGTGGGCAGGTTAGACCACCTGAAGCAGGAGATAGCCGAGATTATATGCAGGCTTGAGATGCATTTCCCACCGACTTACTTCGACATTTCAGTGCATCTACTTGTTCATCTTGTGGATCAAATAAAAGCCCTTGGCCCAATGTACCTACACCAGATGTTTCCTTTTGAGAGGCTGATGAAAGTTTTCAGGCGGTATGTTAGGAATAAATTCAGACCAGAAGGGAGCATGGTAGAAGGATGGTCAACAGAGGAGGCTATTGAGTTCTCCACATACTATCTGGACATCAAGCGGGTTGGCGTTCCAGTATCTCATCACGATGGAAGACTAGGGGGCAAAGGAACAATAGGTGAGAAAGCTGTCAAAATGGATGAAGTCGTCTCCTTCAGACAAGCACACTTCGCTGTTCTCCAGCAGGCTGACGGTGTGATGGCATACATTGATGAGCACAAGCAGTTTCTGCAAATTAAGCACATGGGGAGGTCACAGGCTTGGCTTGAGAAAAAACATAAGGAGGAATTCGGTGACTGGTTTCGACGCCAAAGGCTAGGAAAGGTGACGGGATGTTAGCTAGATCTCTTAGCCCTCAGACCTTCGACTACGCTAATGAAGTACCAAGGATATCAAATAAATGGTTTTACATTTAACACAAAAAACAGGACAGAAAGAGCACGAACCAAAACAGTGGTGTTTGTTTCGACGCCCACGATGAGTACGACACGGTGGTGGCAACATACTATGGTTTCATAGATGAGATATGGGAGCTAGACTATGGACATCAGTTGAAAGTTGCTCTTTTCCATTGTCTGTGGGTCCAGCTGAATGAAATCAACACCGACAAGGATGGGTTCACTACCGTTGATCTATCCAAGACCGCATACAGAGATGACCCCTTCGTCCTTGCAAAGGATGTTTTGCAAATCTTCTATGCAAGGGATAACAATACAAATGGAAGACAACATGTAGTATTGCAAGGCAAAAGGAAGACTGTAGGTGTCGACGGAGTGACAGACGAAGAAGAGTACAAAGGTTACGAAGAAATGGCTCCTTTTGGGGCGAACGTTACCCTACATGTCCTTGAAGAGGGTGACGAACCTGCTTACCTCCAGAGTGATCATGATGAGGCCATCATCGTGCCTGCACTGTGAATTGTTAGAGTATCATAAACTATGTAATCCTTAATGAAATGTTGATTGATGTATGCCATGTCAAAAGGGATTCCAAAACTATAAAGAATTAGACCTTGAGTGTATAAGCAATAATGTAGAGCTCCTCAAAACTAGAAAAAGCTATGTTGGAAGATTTTCAACTTCTATTCAAATTTTTGGAGTAATTACAAAGGGGGTAATTGAATTTTAAACGCTTATTCAAATTCAAAATGGAATTCAAAAAATATAAAGAATTTGAATATGCTACTTCAGCAAAAGTTGTAGAGAATTAAAAATTATGCAACTTCTATGTTTGGAGTTTTTCAAGTTCTAGTAAAAAATCAGGAGTAATTTGAATTCTAAAGAAAAAGGAAGATTTAAAAAATACACACATCACTGCCGGTAATAGAGTAACTGGCAGTGATGTGCCCCTATCACTGCCGGTTCTAATAACCAACCGGTAGTGATGCGCCATCATCACTGCTGGTTCAAAAGAATCGGAACTGATGCTCCCTCATCACTACTGGTTCTTATTACAAACCGACAGTGATAGGGACATCACTGCCGGTTTGTAACAAGAACCGGCAGTGATGAGCTACCCTATTTAAAGAACTGGCGCGCGTCCAAAAATTTCAGACGCGCGCCAGTTCCACACTTAGAAATTTCGACGCCACCCGAGCTCGCCACTGCACGCCGCCGCCGCCCCCTCGACCTTGACGACCTCCCCGCCCACGGTCGAGCTCGGCGCCGGTGTAGCCCGACGCCGCCGGAGCCGCCACCCACGGACGCCGCACGCTCTTGGCACCGCCCGAGAGCTCGCCAGTGCACGACGACGCTGCCTCACTCCACGATGCCGGTAGGAGGCTCCTCCACAACCTCCACACCGTCGCTGCCTCCCTCCACGATGCCGCGAGGAAGTTCGAGCTGCTCTGCTCGACTTCGGCAGAGCTCCAGTGCACGCCGCAGCAACCTCGCTGCGACCTCGCCGGGAACCCCACCACGACGGACCCAGAGCTACCTCGCCAGGACTTGCCACCGACCTTTCCGTCACCCAGGACCTCCCCCGCGACGGCACAGGAGCTCGGAATTCGACCCCCGACCCTCCACGGTGAGCTCCAATCGCCATGCCTGCAACCTATTCGACGAAATGCCACAGTGATAGATAGATAGATTAGAGAGATTAGAGATATATACTTATATATAGAGAGAGAGATTAGAGAGATAGTACTTACAGATAGGTAGAGATATATAGGTACTTATATACTTAGAGATACATGACTTACATATAGAGAGATATAACATGACTTATATATAGACAAAGTGATAGCTAGATGGTTCATCCTTGTATATTTGAGAGAGATAGAGATAGAGAGATGCTTTGTATATATGATTCATTTATGCTTGTGGAGATGCTTGTATATACGATGTCACTTATAGATATTGATGCTTGTAAACTCTTTGGTCACTTATAGATATATAGATAGATAGAGAGAGAGATAGATACAGATATAGATACAATCATATCTTGTGGCTATGGCTTTATATTGTGACTAATCTCTATATACTTGTCTATGGCTTTATATTGTGACTGATCTCTATATACTTGTCTATTTTGGAAGATTTTCAACTTCTATTCAAATTTTTAGATAGATATAGAGATATAGAGAGATATAGAGATAGAGAGATATAGAGAGATAGAGAGATAGATAGAGATATATTGAGATAGAGAGATAGAGAGATATAGAGAGATATAGAGAGATATAGAGAGATAGAGAGATGTATAGCATGACTTATAGGTAGTTCACTTATGTATACCTAAATGAACCCGCTCGACTTATGTATGGCTTTTGAGTCTATCTATCTACCTATGAGCTAATATCAATAATCAAAATTCATGTCCAGAAACATGACAATTAAGCGCCGATTCACCACTCGTCGCCCTGCGACCAAAGCCGATGACCAAGGAACTAGTGGTGGCGGTGCTGAACGTGACCAAGGAGCCAATGACAACCAGCAAGGGGATCAAAGACCTTGGAGCCCTAGCCATATGCTCAACCTAGAAGAGGGCCAAGGAGACGAGGTAATAACTTAGGTCATACCTAAAACACGGTAGATATAGCCATAAAAGTTTGATGGGGACTTATTTATAAATTTTGAAGCAGGTTCCGCCGGAAGGTCCAAGTACTGGTGAGAGTTCCAGAAGGACTAAGCGTGGTGCAACAAAGCTCCCTCAGACAACTAGACACTGGCACATCTCTCAGTTCGATCAACTAGGGGAGCCGGTGGAGCCACTTAAAGCATTGGGCCCATACAAGAGTACCATCGGGGCACTTGTAAGGGGCTTCATCCCGATCAAATACAGGAAGTGGAATGGAAGTGAGCAAGACCCGTGGAGGGTTCCAGAAGTTGAGAAGGAACTAGTTTGGAACAAGCTCAGAGGGTATTTCACTTTCCCTAATGATTGTGATGAAGCGACAGTCAAGAAGAGGGCCAAGGAAATCATGGGTCACTCCTTCAAGAATTTCAAGGGAAAGTTGCACCAGCTCATCTAGGAGGAAAAAGAACCGAATTTTGCGGGAGGTGAATTCCACAAGCAGAGGGACTTCTGGGAGGAGTTCAAGGCTTACAAGCTATCCGATGAGGCCAAGGCATCAAGCGAAAGAAACAAAGCAAACTCGCTTAGGTCAAATAATCCTCACCACCTAGGATCGCGTGGGTACGTAAGGAAGATTCCGGATTGGGATGCTCAAGTCGAAGCACTAGAGCAGAGCGGCGTTACACCTTAGACAAGCGATTGGCAGCCTAGATCAGTGAACTACCTACTTGCAAGGGGGGCACAATACAATCCTGACGGGAGCCTTTCCGCCAGGGCTGAACCCGTCACCGATCTCCTCCAGAAGATTTCCACGATCACGGAGGAAGTGCATAGAGGGGCCCACAGTTCAGATAGAGAAAATGACGTGCTCACGCAAGCACTTGGAAACAAGGAGCACCCCGATCGCACTAGAGGAGCCGGGGTAATTCCTTGGGAGAAAGCATTTGAAACTGAATCCGCTTCCTATAGGAGCTGGGCAAGGGCTAGAACACAAAGAGAAGAGGAGTTCCAAAGGATGCGACAGGAGCTAGAACAGAGCATTGAAGCACGGATAGCTGCTCAAGTGGCGAGCACTATGCAATCTATACGTTCGAGTCAAGGGCCGCATGCAGTCCCGGCTTTGAATAGCCTAGTGTCCGGCAAGGGCCGCAGTAGCTGTGGCTCAACCCCTATGCCTGACGATGAAGAGGTCAATGCTCCTCATTCGGTGGACGACATCACAGAACCTGTGAATGTCAGGTTGTACATCCGCCAGCAGTGGACCAAAGACAAGGTGGCGGTCGGACAAGCATTTCTTAGAGGAGAGAACATCATTCATGGCAAGCCAGTGCCACTCGGGTATGCCAGGGTCAGCATTGATAAGATCTTGGACAAGAAGTACAGTAAGATACATATCGATTTCCCAGTGGAGGAAGATAGGCCGCGTCTAGTTCACAACTTGGGCACTCATGTCGCCTGGCACAAACGCTTCATCAAGCTAGATAACCAGCTATCTTCGGATGATGATGATGACAGTGAATCATCTCGGTCGCCTCCGCCAAGAGGTTTCTCTCCTCGTCAAGATCCACCGACACCTCCTCCACCGCCAAAGGAGAAGACTCCTTCTCCACCGCCAAAGGAGAAGACTCCTCCTCCTCCTCCTCCACTAGCTTCAAAGTCCCCAGGACTGGGATCTCGATGGCCTAGCTCTAGACCAGGTTCGACTTCGCAACAGAGGAGGTCATCAACTTCAGTTGGTAAAGATCCCAAGATGACTAATAAAAGGCGGCAGCCAATGCTGACTAAGGACGATATTCTACGAGCTCAAATTGCAGAAAAGGTCGCCAAACTTGCCTTGTATGAACGATTGGCTTATATACCTGAGAAACAAAGCCAATTTGAAAGGCAAAGAAAAAATCCGGGTAACCAAGAAAGAGCTAGAGAAATACACACCTTTCAGCAGCTAGAGATACAAAACTTGGCCACAGACCTAAAGATAAGCATGGAGGATGCCGAGAATCTCTATTTTGAAAAAACCGAATTTGAAAAGGCCGAAGTTGCATACAAGTTTGAACTAGGCAAGCCTATGGTCGCCAGCCAAGAAGAGTATAGAAATTTGCTAACAAACATGCGATAGTTGCATGATTATTACATCATAGATAGTAACAACAGCAAAGACAAGAATGCAACCTTTCAAGTATGCATCCCTCCATGTTTTATTTTTAATCATCCTGAAGAAGTTGTGCATACTATTCATTATGAAGACCTCTTTCAACTCTTTCAACGACGCTCGCTGGATTTGCAGATTATGATGTTATGGACTATGTAAGTACCATACCCTAACAACGTTATAATAAACTACGTGATCTGCATTTGAATATATCCATGCATGTTTATTTTGCATGTCTGTAGCAAAATTTTGCCTTCGAAAACGAAATAGCAATTTTGACTTCTTGGACCCCATCTATGTAAATGAGACAACATGCAAAGCCGGTCTCCAAGATCCGTATGTCTCAGCGAGTTTGAAGATAGAGTTTGAAAGAATGTTCTCAGTCGGCAAAACAAATGCACTGCTAACCCAATATCACCACACTTTTCAATCACATATGATATTGTAATTAATAATGTCCTGAGCCTTCACACTTCATTTACATTGTCACATAGAATGAAGGCGTTACCTGATTGGAGAAATGTGGAGCCTAAGTTGCAAAATAAATGGAGAGAACCATTCAGAGCGGAGTATATGAAGAAGATCAAGACCCTAGATCAACCAATGGGGAACAACGAATGCGGGTTCTATGTGATGTGGGCAATGCTTTGCTACTTTGGCGCAAAACTAGGAATAGGAGATGACATGGTACGTACGCGTTGCATTTTAATTCTATTGTTTTGTCTTACGTATGTGCATCTCAATATCATCTTGTATCAATTTACAGCGCAAAGATCAGGGCCACAATAGGTTGGTGGATTTTGAGATAAGAGGATTTCAAGAGGAGATAGCAGCTCTTATTCTGGACGATATAGTGTATAGAAAAGGATGTCTATCCATTGTGAAGAGTAAGGACTTCAAGAAGAACTATGGAAAAGACCGCCTCGAAAGGCTATTGTAATGCGACAATTAATTCGATACTTTAAGTTTTGTTTGGATGTTTTGTAATAATTATTATAAATGTGTGATGGGTTTGTATTGTCGCTAGTCCACAACCACCTTCAATTCACATCGATATCAAATGGTTCGATAGCAAATACCTCCATGATCTCCCACCCCACCACCTCTACCATAAACCCTAAACCAGAAACCCCAAATGAAAATAAAACAATTAAAAAAATACAATTTTTAAAAATTATATCACTATCGGTTGGGGTGCCAAACCGACAGTGATGGATCAAGAATCACTGTCGGTTGGTGTTACAAACCGGCAGTGATGGCTCAAACATCACTGCCGGTTGGTAACACGAACCGGCAGTGATGGCATGAGGTCATCACTGCCGATTTGCCAGTGCCGGTTCAAAAACCGCCACTGAAGGGGGGTTTTGAACCGGCACTGTTTGCCGATTCTGTAGTAGTGAATGTATCTGTATTGTTAGACACGCTATAATGTATCTACTCAAACGTCTCTATACTTCTTAATACACAATTTGATATGATTATAAAACATGACAACATTAGTACACACAAAATATAAATGTATCTACGAGAACGTCTCTATACTTTTTAACACACAATACAACATCGTTACACAATGTCACTATATTAGTACACACATTATATAAATGTATCTACGAGAACGTCTCAACGTTTCTTAGCACATAATGAAGCATTGCTATATAACGTGCCTATAGAAGTAGACACATTATATAAATGTATCTATAAAAGTGTATCAATGTCACTACGCATGCAACTAACGTATCTACAATATGTCTCTTTATCACCTTGCCACGCTTAGAGAACTCGTCTCTTCAAGTCCTGACGCGGTCCATGCGAAGACACTTCTAACACGCTTTATAAAAACATGCCTACAATCTTGTAGAGACGAAATAAAACGTGTCTAACATATAAATAAAGCGTCACTACAGGGGGTACTTCTAGTAGTGTCTCTTATAGTCGATGAATATAGGATATTGACTAAAGAGTCAACTCCATACAATGTGAAACATAATAATGGTATACAAACAGCTGTCACAGGATATCGAACATAAAGTACATGATTAGCCGATTATATGATGAAAATAAGGTAAAGATGCGACACGTGTAACCTTATCGTCATAAAACTACCAAATCTACCAAGCATACCAGAAAAGATTAACCATCAACAGAGCTGTGTTCCCATGCAGCCATGATGACAATTAACCCGATAACTTGACTGATTTACTAGTATTGGGGTGTTTCCATGCAACCGTAAAAGTAAACAGACCAAGCCACATCCAGTATATTTAATAGATCTAGTAGATTGAGACGACAAAGTACATGTATCATATGATTGAAACATAACCAGATCGGCTACGTTAGCCGATATGGGATCCATGAAGCTTGAAAAAGATCCATGTATCCAGCCTCGGACAGATCTAAGTCTGGACAGACTTAACCCAACACACATGGCAGTGGGGTCCGGTAGATGCAGCCGTACCACGTATGTTGAACCAGATCCAACCACACTCAAACCAATCTAATGACCAAATACATGTCTCGAACCCACAACATGTGACAATCACAACCAATGGATTAGCCGATATGATCTTAGATCTATCGCCTTTCTAAGTATAAAAGTAGATGCATCGGAGGCAATAGATCTAGATAGAAAAATAAAGCACATGCCAATCCATCAGATGAGATTAGACATGATATTATAGCAATAGATTAAACAAAGCATAACAGACAATATTGATAACTTAATGAATCTATTAGATCACCAATCTAATAGAGCCGATAACTAGCTTGAAGCCACAATTCATGTGAGATTGAAGCAATGCAGCCCCATGAACAATAGATTAAAACCGATAACTAGCTCATACCGAGCTTGCACGAGTTACACAATACAGATGTACAAACAAGACATGAACCAAGGCTAGACTTACAAGTAAACCGGAGGTCGATCTAGTCAATGCAGCCCAATCCATCGAAGGTTCATCGAAATCTACTCTACTCCTACTCCTAGGGGTGGCCGGAGGCCGGAAACTAAGAAGTAGTTGTGTATTTGATTGATTGAATGTCCTCTACAACTCTCCTGACCTCGCTATTTATAGACCATAGCATAACCCTAGCTTGAACCGGCCGCTGACCGGAATAAGGAAACTTAGATGTCTTGGGCCTCAATTCTTGGCGCAGCCCATCGTACGTATCTCAACAACCGATATGCACAATCTTCTTCGAGTTGGTTCCCTTAACCAGAGTTCTAGGTCCACTTTCGCAGCATATTCCTTCCATCCTTGGGACCCACCCGTATTTACTTGGTCATGCCAAAATACGATGTTAACACACGCCCCCAGTTTTGGGATGAAATTTATTTCATTCCTAAAACTAGAAGTGCCCTTCTTCCTTTTAGTCGATATAGCCAAGCTCGGGTATTTACTAAATTACCATTCGTCCTCCTCCCGCTCGGCTTCCAACCCTAACTTTCGATACAACCTCAGCGCTGCCATAAATCTGAATTTCGTACCGTCGCCAGGACGCCACAGCAAGATGGCTTCACTGGATATCATCCCTGAGGTACGACTCTGTTGCGCTTTGCTCCACCATCCTTCTCATTTGGTATCTTTATTCTTGCCCTTGAATTTGATCAGGAATTCAAGAACCGTGTGCTAATTTCGTTGGCCGACCAACCCAACTGTTACTTCCTCGGCCCCATGGGTAACCTAGATCCAACTCCTGTCATTGTGGCCGAGACCAATAGGATACCCATTAAGCAGTCGTCCATGGAACCAGGCCAATGGGACAAGAAAACCTCATTCAGGAACTTGCCTTCCGCTATCCCAGGTTGGAGAAACTGGTTTGTGAAGCTTTTCAACCACAGAAACACTTACTGGGGTAATATTGAGCAGTGCATGTCTCTCTCTTTGTCCAACATGAGGAAGAATGAACCTTTGCTTCAGGCAGCCTGCTACTTTTGGTCCAACACTTATAATGCCTTCATCTTCGGTCATGGACCAATGACCCCCACTCTGGTCGACGTTCATATGTTGACTGGCCTCAACATTACAGGAGATATACATCCTCATCTCCTGGCCACCAAATCTTCAATTTCGGTGAAGAACTTCAAGACTGGAGGCTGGGGTCAATATATCAAGAATAGTGAATCTACCCTAGTTACTGACGATGAGCGCATGCTCTTCTTGAATATGTGGCTAGACAAGTTCCTCTTTTGTGGACAATCAAACACACCTACCGCAACTACCTGTCTTTGGCCGAACATGTTAATTCCCAGAATGATATTCCCCTGGGCAAGTACCTGCTCGGCACCCTTTATCACCTCTTGAATCAAGTGTATCGGCACTTGGTGAAGAATGAAACCATCCCAACTATCACAGGGCCGTGGTGGTTTCTTCAGCTCTGGCCCAATTTACAGATGCACAAAATTGTTACTTCAGACCTGGCATCTCTGTCCTTACCTTCGAAGACCTTCCTGGAAGAAGACGAGAAAGATTTATCGGAGAAAGAAAAATCTGGCCGATGCGTATCGTTTGGTGAAGCAGCATCGGCCGTTATCATTACTAAAACCGCTGGGGAATTCTTCAGGCTATTCTACAAAGGATTCTATGTAGATATCTTGGAATGGTTTGCTTACTCAGACGTCTCAGCATTCGAACTCCCCTTCACTTTCAGATTCCATGAGAGGTATGCGGACCAACATTCTATGCTGGTCTTCAATGATCTCATCAAACCCTGCCTGTTACCTACGGAAGTCCGGCATAGTAGAGAAAAATCGCCCATCTCGTATGAATTCTACAATCCTTCCATTGCGGAGAGGCAAATGGGATTCGGACAGTTACCCTCGAGCCTTTTCTTTGCGGATAAACTCCATCCAAGGGAACCCGTGCTGTCAGGATTAGAGTTTAACCGGATTATTCAGATCGAAATAACTCTTCCTCCTATCCTTGTCAAAGATCACTTCTGTCAGACCTTCACCTCTTCTTCATTCGTCACCTGGTGGCATGAGTGGAGTTAGCCCTTTTTAGTGAAGCGGTGGCCACTTACTATTCATTGTTGGATCCAGATTTCTACCCTGCCCCTGAGGTATCGCCCAATATCTTGCAATGTTTTAGCTATTTCTATGTCAATTCCTCAGACCCCCTTTCTTTTTCAAGACCTTGAAGGGCTCAGTCCTCCTCTGATGACTTATGATCAATGATGCCCCAACCCCCAAACTTGGTTGCGGGGCACCATCCCTGAAGGTGCTGATGAAGAGGAAGGTAGATGAGTCGTCTGATTATGAGCCTCTGAGCTCCTTCGTGAAAACGCCTGTTCCCTGGACTCTATGAGGCCCAAGAAGCCCAAAACTGCTCAAACCAAAGCCAGGGTGGTGACCAAACTGGTCGATGGTCGTTTGGGCATACTAACCGATGCCGATGCCGCAAAGGTATGTTGTCCTTTGCTCGTCCTCTTTTTTGTGAAACTATAACTGACGCTCTCTGATCCTTCAGGACGAGGAAAGAACCAACCATCTCTAGGCCGAACTTAGTGTGGATATATGAACAATGTCCTCATCAAACGGCGCGACATCCGATGTTGGCCAAGGTACTCATATCTTCAGCCGATAACCCTTTAACAGGATTGTCTTACCAATATGCACAATCTTTAGGACACTCCCTTGAAGACCCATCGGCTGCTCCAGCTCCGGAAACTGCTTCACCTGATCAGGTACGATATAGGGCCTGATAGCCCATCATGTGGTTTACCAATGATGATCCCTTGTATATTGTTTCAGGAACGGTCTCATCACACCCCGGTTCCTTTTCCTCTGGATGATTATGTTATTCCTGGAGGAATTGGTCCCTCAAAGTCGGTGCACGCTACTTCACTTCCTGGTGGCGTGAAGACCCAACTCATATTGCTGATCCCTCTTCTATCAGTGAACACCTCCTCGCTGATATGTGATGCAGAGGGAGTCCGGAAAATCTTTCACTCGGTTGAGGATGTCCTGCCACCCGACCTGAGAGACACATTAACTGCCGTTGCCTACATAGAGCAGCACAAACTAGCTTTTCTCAGGGCTCAATCCAGACTTGCAGATCATGAGGCTCAAACCGGCCTGCCCGACGAAGAGCGACGTTGTCTTTCCGACATGTTGGAGGAGAAGAGTGCAACAGATCAGCTTAGAGTCCTTCCTGGCAATATCAACTACACCTTGGCGAAGCTGAAGGCCGAACGGGAATAGTTGTTGTCCCAACTCGAAGCCGTTGATGATGCCATTACCCAGGGGAAGAATGACCTGGCCAAAATTCCCGCAGATTTGCACCATCATCGGTAGAAGATGACGCTCCTTTCCTCGAGGCTCCAAACTCTCCGATCCAAGCAGCGCCTAATATCAGGTTCCGCGGAAGATGATCGACACGTGTTGGCCGAGGTGGACCAATTCCGCCTAGATGCTTTGGAGGCTGTTGAACTGGCCTTAAGTCTATAATCTTATCTTGTAACATTTGCACCTTGTGACTGTAGCAATCCTGAACAATTATTGACTGCTTCCGCAGTATTCGTTCGTTGGGTCTGCCTATGAATTCAATCGGCCGCCTTAGCCGATTCACACTGTGGCGGACTTTACTTCAGTCCACCAACCCACCACCCGTGCGCCTGTTCATACTAGTGCTTTTAAATAGCAACTAGGTTTCCAAAAATGATAGTCAGTGTGTTTTACATCCATCTTCTCCATCGCTTTGCCAAACTGCCCCCTTGTCTATAGTAGCATTCCAATCCATGGTGGACTTTAGACATCACTCGGCATTTAGCTCTGCCGATAGCGTCTCCCAGCCATCGTGGCGTCGACCCCTGAGATAAATGTCCATCCAAATCCCTCCTCCTTGCTAGGTTTGATCTGAGAAGAAACCCTAACCAGTCCTTTTTAGTCCTTCTAGGGTAGCTGAGCCAAGTGTCAACTCGCCGGCAGCCGATGACGGTCCGAGGGATGCCTCCCAGGTCGAGTGTCTCCTCTCAGAGGAACGCCGGGAATGTGCTCGCCTAGAGGGGGAACTAGCAGTGGCAAAGGCTTCTCTTCATCACGCCAAGATGTTTCTCGGGTCCTCCCTAGTCAAAGCCGATGGTATGCTTCTTGATTCCAGATCTGGATGATTAGCCGATCAAACCTTATTGTTTGTCTCGGCTACCCCAACTACTACTCTGTAATCTTCTCTTCTGCTGCTTGAACCTTCCATGTATGGCAGATCTGGCGTCCGTCATCAACGCGGTGGCTGACCTTCTCCACGCTCGGGGGTCAACGCCGGAGGAACACCTGAACGACATGTCGGCACGTATTCGGGAGCTGATCTTTCAGTCCATCTCCCATGGAGCTTCCTTTGCCCTGGCCGTAGCAGAGGTCGCCGTCGTCGTGGAGTTCTACGATGTGATAACACTGGTACAAAAAATGTTTTTAGAGGCGGTGGTAGAGGCATTAGTACAGGCGGCAAAGCCCACCGCCTGTACTGGGGGTCAGTACTAATCGGCCCACAGTACAGGCGGCGGGCTGTGAGCCGCCTATGAAAACAAGGTTTTCACAGGCGGTTCACTTTGTCAGCCGCCTGTGTAAATAGTTATTTACACAGGCGGCTCACTTTGTCAGCCGCCTGTGAAAATCCATTTTTCACAGGCGGCTCACTCTGTGTGCCTCCTGTGTAATTATTTTTTTTTATTTCAAATTTCAATATTTGCCTCCACTCCACACTGTACTATATTTGTCACAATATATATATAAGATATGCAAACATGAACCATAAAATTGCATCATACATACAACACATATAAATATTACAGATGTATCCACACGAAATCAAACATCAAGCATAAAATTACATATAATACACGTCATTTCAAGTTATGAGTTCAACCATTTGATGTTTACATGTCATTTCATTTCAAGTTTAGACCTGCTAGGTCTGTTAGCGCTCTAAATCCTTCACTTGCTAAATCACCGGCTTCATCAAAATATGCTCCGGTACTTGGAATTATGTCTCTCATAATAAAACCGCACAAGTCTGCTACTATATTTTCCATAGTTTTTGGAGTGAATGACACGTCCTTTCCTTTGCTTCTCGGTTGGAAACAAAGTTTAAAAGCATCATTGACACATGTCCAATATTAATATTTCCAACTTTAATGAGAAAACTTCATACATAGATATTTTTTACCATATTTTTGTCCCTGACGTATCGTCCCCGCTGCCTAATGAACTCACACACATAGTATCCACAGTAGACCGATCCAGGTGGTTGCTTGTGGCACTATGTAATTAATGAGCAAAAGATTAAACTAAAATTGTCATGCCTTGTGTATTATTTATATGATGATATGTGTCCGGACAACTTACCGGATAATGGTGTTGTATCGTCAATGGCACACTAGGATCGGAGCGGGCGGCGTCGACCGGTCCTTTTTGCTTCTTATAAAACCGCCATGCCCTGTAGATATCGAATATAAAACACTATAGTTATTTAGAAACTCTAATTCATATAAGTACGGATGCGGTTGCATGTTGGCTCACCTTTCTAAATGAATCAGGAATGTTTGATACGACTGAGGAGGACAATGTAAGGAGTCTAGGATAAGCACCTTCCCTTCGAATGGATATATATAAAAAACAATCCAATGGTCACTGCACGAATAAACGAGTGAGCGACATATGTACTTAGGGTTGTTAACACGATAATTTGAAGTACGTATACGAGGTCACGCTTACCCAAAGTTGTAGGGTGCCAATATAAAATCCCTGTACTTATATCTCAGCATTGCTCTACCGAGATAGAGGGCATATGTGTCCTCGTATTTTCGTTGCAATTCCTTTATAGCTTCTGCAACTTGTTCTGGTGTTTTGTCCTTCTCTATCTTTGCTCTATCTTCATTTGTAAGTACAAATTTGTGCATATTTTCTTGTAACCTGATTGGACTCAGGTAACCGACCATTGTGCCTGTAGTTAACGATCTCTGCTCGTGGTCTTGCAAACTACATACAACATCCACATATTAGAGTTTATCACATTCCAAATTTAATAATAACAATATGTGTGCATGGGTGATACTTATAGGCACCAGATTGTAATGAGTTGGACGTAGGGTTTTCTATAGTTCAACAACAGGTGCATGTCCTCGAAGATAACAAATGCCTCGCTTTTATCCTTGCCAGTAGCAAACACGTCTGCTGGTATGTTAACACTAACTGCATGCAGGCTAACATTCACTGCTCTCATGTACCAATCATGAAACCTTTTTATCGTCCATGGACCATTTTCAAGCACCGTCCATTGCAGCATAGGCCTTCCGGGCACGTAGTTACTGGGGACATTGACATAATCATCAACCGTTGGCTTTCTTATATCCTTAAGGGTCAATGGTGTATTTGACGGCGGTTCGACATGAACATCGCCACTTGGGGCTTCCTTTGTTGGTGGCACGGCTTCAGTTGCTTGGCCGGCGGCTTCCTTATTCTGTGGCGGTTCGAGCTCAACGACTCGTGCCGTCCGCTGCTTTCCAATCCCTTTTAGAAATAGAACTGTGCCTGCTGCTTTCCCCTTTTTTGGCTCATAGGGAGAAACCAATTTTGGAATTGGAAATTTCTTTGCCTTTTTGGAGGCCGGTGCTTGTGGCGGAGTCTGCTGCTCAGGCATGTTCGTGGTCAGCCCCTCGAGCTCATCCAGCGAGAATGACATATCATGTATTGGGGATGACGACGGTGGCTCATAAATATACGGGGATGCTGGGGCATGCATTGGTGATGCTGGCTGTTGACTTGTTTCGACCTCTTGGGATGCTTGATGGACTTGTGGAGAGGGTGCCGTTGGTGGATCAATCAACCTTACGTACCTTCTCGGCCATTGTATGAAGTTCTTGATTGCTTGTCCAAGCTTCTCTATACCCTCAGAGGTCGGGATGTCGATGAAGTCGTCTTCATATGCACTCTCGACCGTCAACACTTCCACCCTATAGTATGCATCTTGCATCTCGACACCATGGAACATACGTCCAGGGATGGCATTGCCTGTGGCCACTTGCTTTGTATGTTGATTCCTAAGGCCATATCCAATTAACAATGAGCAAGGCCAAGGTTTATCAATATCGTCAACTGGATAATGGTCCTTATTTGATGTTGACGCTATACTACTTTGAAAGGGCATAGATTGTGTGGCCGTCTCCTGGCTACCCAAGGGTTGAGCTGGGCCTGGGACATGCTGCATATATGAAGGAGCTTGTGATGTCATCTGTTGAGCAGACACTGCTCCCGCCAACCGCTTCATCACTTCAGGATCAGGGTTTTTAACGAAGTCTTCCATCAAATCCCTAAATTTTTTGGCAGCCTGCTGCTCAAAATAATCCTTCAATTGCTCCTTATGTCGTTCTCTTTTCTTATACATGCCTTTCCACTCTTCACCGAACCCTTCTTTCCAGGTGGTTCTGGATGAGACGCCCCGTACACGACCTAGATGCTCGGGGTTACCTAGAGCAAGGGAAAGGTTGTCCCTCTCCCTCTGTGACTTGAAGGCACCTGTCTTTTCCAGGTTTGTTGCTTCCAAAACCTTCTCGGCAACTGGCTTGATCTCATCGGGACAGGAGATCTCATCGCTCTCAGTGTTTGCCTTCCGAGCGCGAAGCCAATTCGCACTTCGTTCTGGCACTATATCTGTCAATGCCAACTTGCCCTCTCTCCTCTTTGCTTCGTCTTCTGCCCTCCAGTTAGGAATCTTGGTCTTGTATCCGCCAGTGCCGAGGTGGTGGTGGTACTTGTTCTTCTTCGCAAGTGCCGAGGCGGCTTGGCTCTTAGCCTTGGACTCGTCGGAGTTTTTCATGACACTGAAACGTGCCCACTGTTCTGCTGTGATAGGGTACCTCTTCGTTGGGTCCCGCCCCTTCTGCAACCACTTTTTATTCATATCGTACCTATATCCCCGGAACAATATTGCTAACTGCTTCATGCCATGACCCTTGACCAAACCTTCTGTTCCCTCCGGTAAAATAAACTTAGTGCACAATCGAGTCCAACAATTCGTCCTCTTTACTTCAGGCACCATACTCCAATCACTCCAGGTGATATCAAATTCTTCCTTTACTAACCATCCAATGGCGGCCCTAAATTTGGGTAGCGCCTCTAGAGGTGCTAAGGGCTCTCCGCTCGGGCTAATCTCTGTAATCTTATAAACTTCTTCTGGAAATCTATTCCTTCCTCTATCTCCTCGTGCTCGATCACTCTTTTTCTGTGTACTTCTACGACGTGATAATAACTCCCTGCTTCATAAATGCTCGCACTAGGGACATCTTCCCCGATACTCTAGATAGTTTCGAGCCAATGGGGAGAGCGGTCACTGAGGTGGTGCCTATAGACGAGCTTCTAGCTCGTCTATCTTTGGAGTAGGACGTGACCTGCTTGTAGACAGATTTGGCCTTGAACGATTTAGCCGGCAGCATTCAGTATCTGGAGATGTCAGCTTCTTTTGTATTGTTCGGCCATTCCTTATGCAAGTACTCAATGGTGTGCGCATGTATCCTCTTTCTTTTTTATTATTTTTGCTCTAAAGGCGATGCGTGTCACATTGGCTATTGCCAACTGTTTGTCAGCTATTTTTCTACTAAAGGCGATGTGTATTACATTGGCTATTTGTTGCCATGTTCGTGGAGATACTAATTTACGCTCTCAGAGACGATCACCTGACTCGGCTGTCGACCGTCTTCGTTCATCCTGAATACGTCCCCGCCATGCACCTTCCCAAAGAAGCACTCCATGTCCTCGAAGCTACACCCGTTTCGCCCTGTGTAGGCGATGCTGACCGATGAGTCAGCCGGTACTACCTCCACGGTATCTCCGATCCATTGGATGAGGCTTTGGTGCATGGTGGATGGGATGCAGCAGTTGGCGTGGATCCAATCCCTTCCGAGGAGTAGGTTGTATGTGCCTTTGGCGTCCACCACGAAGAAGGTAGTGAGCATGCTCTTGCTCCCGACAGTCAACTTGACGCATATGACTTCCTTCGTGGTCGATATGTTGCCACTGAAATCTATCAGCTCCATATCGGTGGGGCTCAAATCCTTCGTTCTTCTCCCCAGCTTTCTGAACGTCGAGTATGGCATGAGGTTGACGGCTGCTCCCTCGTCGACTAACATCTTGGTTAGGGGTTTTCCATCTACGAACCCCTTCACGTAGAGAGCCTTCCGATGTTGATACTTCTCTGGCTTCTCGAAGGTAGCGTTGTCTGTCTGATAGATCCATTGGGCTATGGATACCTCCGTCTCTTCGCCGTCGGACCCTTCCTGTTGATGGTCGGGTCTGAATTCGGCCAACAGCATGAGTATGGCAGAAATGGGCGTCGTCGCCTTGCCCTTTTCTCCATCTTGCTTGATTCGCCACACCTTTGGCCTCTTGCCCTGTAACTCATAGTTCCTCAGTCGCTGGACTCGGCGCTTCTGGCTCTTGGTCAATCCTCCAGGACACAATTGGCCCTCTTGCAGTGCGTGTTTCTGACTCACAGCACCTTCATTGGTCAACTCTTTCCCAGACCGACTATGGAGGTCCTCCATTTTTTTCCACCAATCCGTTTTGTAGCTTAACCTGTGATGCACGGATCGGCGGTTGTCTCTCGACTGCCTATACCCTCGGTACTAACTGTTGCACTCTGGATAGTCGTTTGGGGAAGGAAACCTGAGTCCAACGTTCCAGCAATGCACGAAGAAAGGACAATCCCAATGATACCAATTTTCCTCTTGGATCCTCCTCTCCTCCTCTTGTTCGAGCAGCTCCTAACTCTCCCTCTCCTGTCTCTCTTCCTTTTTCTCCTTTTGACGCTCCCACTTGTTCAACAGGATTCTGACGGTGGGGCATCGTCGGGCAGGAAGGTCTAACTTCACCTTGTCTTCCCTGTGCTCCTCAGCCACTTCATCTTCCTCGGGTGCCTTGGTCTTCGCCACAACCATGTTCACCGAAAAAGATAATGTTATCATGTTCGCAGGGAATGGGTTATCGTCTATTCCCATGGCCCCCTTGGTCTTCTCTAGGCCAATCCTCCCTGAGGTGATGGTCTTCTGGATCATGACCCGGAACACCCTGCAGTCATTGGTGTTGTGGGTGTACGTGCCATGGAACTTGCAAAACCTCCTAGACTTGATTTCTTTGGCTGAGGGGATCTTGTAGCCTCCAATTAATTTAATCTGCCCATTGTCGAGCAGATAATCAAAGATCTTGTTGGCCTTCGTAACGTCGAAGCTGTATTTCTTTGCTCCCTCGACGGCTTTGGCCTTCGCCCACGACACGTACTCTGAGTTCGTCCAGGCCCATTCCACAGTGGCGATCTCATTGGACTCGTTGTCACTGTTGGCAGCTCCAGTAACACCTTCCACCGTGATTAGCTCCACGCTGCCGGCTTTCTGAGCCTTGCCGCTTGCCGCTGTAACGTGGATACCGGTAGTTGGCCTCGATGTTGGTGATCTTGTTGGCCAACTCCGAAAGGCTTGATCAGTCCATCCCGATCTTCTCTCTGATCGCCGGGACCAGACCCCGAATAGCAATGCTGACGACCTCCGCGTCAGACAGCGTTAGTCAGAAAGTGTTACCCAAGTCATCTTCCAAAATAGTAATTAGATTCTTTCTGTAATGCATAGTAGCATGAGCATGAAAAAACTTTGTACTTGTGTCACCTAAAGTCGCCCATTTAATTTGACCATGCTGCTTCCAATAGGCCTTTTCCTGCTTCAGCAAACTTTGAACTTTGTGTTCCAATAGGATTTTGAAATTTCACTCTGGGATAGAACGATTTCTGAACTCATTCATCACAATTAGAAGGGAAAGAATCAACTTCACATTTGTGATATTGTTCTTAAGATTACAGAGGTTAGCTTTCCAAATTTTCAAAGCCTTTCTGAGATTTTTAAACTTGGTAGTTAAAGTATTAGCAACATCTCCATAGTGTTGTGGAGCTATCCAGTGTTGCTGAACCACACCCATGAAATCATTTCTCTCCAACCAATAATTTTCAATATGGAAGATAGATTTTCTAGGAATGTGAGTTGCAATGGTGATAACACAAGGTACATGGTCAGAAGTTTCATTGGAAACGGGAGAAGCATATGAATTTGGATAGGAAATTGTCCATGAAATAGAAGTGAAAAACCAGTCAAGACGTTCTAAGAGGGGTGAAAGATTCTTGTTGGACTAGGTAAAACATCTACCCTTTAGAGGCAACTCTACCAAGCAAAGAGAGCTAATGGGTTCATTGAAAAGGTACATCTCATGCTGGTTTCCCTTAGGTTTATTTCTATCTTTAGGACTTCTACAGAGATTGAAGACACCAAACATAAGCCAATCAATATGATCAGGAATAGTGATGCTAGAAAACCAAGATAAGAAATCTCTTTTACAAATGTACAAGGAGCATAGATGTTTGTGAGCACCCATTGAGCACCATTATGCAAGGAACCGAGATAGCATATGAATTTTGGAAAATTAAATGACCTTAAAAAATAGTGAATTTCCAAATCACTATTAGACCACCAAAAGCACCCTAGGACTCTAGGAGGGTATAAACTCAAACTTATTGAAGGAGAATATAATTGGTGGAATATTGGATATATTGCATTGGGCCTCATGGGCTGATTATATAGGGTACATAAGACTAACACCTCATGTGGCTAGGCAAAGAGGTCCAGGGTTCAAGCCCCAGCCTCTGCACATTTGTGCGGGAAAGACTGCTGGCTATTTTCCCTTCCCCAGACCCCGCAGTGTGGGAGCCTACGGCACTGGATACGCCCCTTTTATTGGATATATTGCATTGGGTCTGGGCTAATTAAATATGGTACATAGGACTAACACCTCATGTGACTAGGCAATGTGATACTATTCCTATTTACTCTAACACTTATTAATGATGGGGGCATATATTTCTTATAAGCATAACATCAAAAGATTCCTTCTTTGTCTCTTGCAAACAAACAATGCCACAAAAACTATTAGAGATTCTATCTCTGATTGCATTCCACTTTTTATTAGAGTTCACCCCTCTGACATTCCAACACAAGACATTCCAATTTCTATTGTTCATGACTAAAACAAAAGGAGGAAACTGAGTCTGGTTATACCATAGGGTCACCATATTTCTTTGGAGCAGCCTTAGTAGACTTGACCTTGCCTGCTGACTTCTTCACAGCCTTCTTGTTTGTTGGCCTCGCTTTCATATTTACATCAGAGAGATCTCCTAGGCTTATGTTGCAGAAAGTAGCTCCTAGGTCCCTGATAATTGTAGGAGAAATGGTTGGGGGGGAGGCAGCATCAAGGTCACAGAAGCATCCCCTAAACGCAACAATTTCCACAAATTCCAGGAATCCAATTGCGGTGCCATCATCATTGAGGAACAAATCAATCTATGATTTCGAGTTTATTTTTATTTTTATTCCTTTGGGAAAAACCCATTTCCTATCATCAAGATTACAGAAAAGAGGAAACGAACTAACCAATCCACTCCAATCAAATCAAATGCAATCAAATCCAACGAGAAATTGGGCCACGATGCGAGAACTCCTGTTCTATGCTGTACAGTGGACGCCTATCGGAATCCCTTCCGGAGCGAGTATCTGGCCGCCTTCGCGGCGGGGCCAACAGCGTCTCCATCCTGCAGTGCTGCCAGTCTCACTCTAACCACCGACGGCAGAACCGCATCGGGCTCGGTGAACTCCATCGCCGCAGCCGGCCAAACCTCCTGCCCGAGCTGAGTCTCGGGCCCCGCGACCGCCGAGATCACGTCAATCAGGTTGGTGATGTCCCGCAGCGGGACCCGGCCCAGCAACCGCGCCCTGGAGCTGGACGCGCGCTTCTTCACCCCGCAACTCTTGACAGCGTAGCCGTGCCGCCGAGACGCCGCAACAGCGGACGGGATGGCGTGCGAAGTAGAAGGAGCAGCGTTCTCCTTAGATGCAGAGCCGGCAGCCATCCCGGGTTGCGAGCTCGGGTGCCGGGACCGGGTGGAATCGGGGCCGGGGGCGGGGCGGCGAGGCTGGACGCTGGAGGTGGGGTTGGGGAACGGGGAGTGGCCATGGTTATTTGAGAGCTGTAGCCGAGGAGGGAGATTGGGAGAAGCTGGGATCTCTTTCAGGATTTGAGTTTTGGGCGCAAATGAGTGGAGAGGAGTGGATGGAGCAGTGGATTTCGGTGTTTTCGTTCCGTGCGCAGGCGAATGTGGTGAAAATTTCGCGAAACACTGTTGGGAATTGGAATCCGAGCGCCGGGGACGGGGGCGGCCGGGCGGGAGCGGGTGATTTCGGGTCGGCGGGGATGGGACGGGGGGAGGGTGGGAGGCGGAGGGAACTTCAACTTTTCTCAGTCCCGTACCATGTGACGATGATATATGTGAGCGGCCGAGCGCGGACCAGAGTGCGCGCGTGCCCGTTTCGTGACGCCCAAAAAGAGCAGGCGGCTGAAATGTGCCGAGCTGGCGACTGGCTGCTGCTGCTGCTGCCACCACCGTGACAGCATCTCCAGCTATGGCACCAAATTAATATCCCTATTTTTTTGGCTCCTATTTTTTGGCTCAAATCTTTTCGCTTCTACTCAAACAGATTTGAGTCCCCAAAAGCATTTCACTAGACAATGAAAAATGGGACCCACTCATCATTCGCTCTTTCTCGTTCCTAATCCTATCGGCCAATCCTCTCTCTTCATTCCATGTGCTGGCAGTAGAGGAGGTCAGTGAGGGGCTACCGCCGGCTTGAGCCACGCTGGCGTCAAGGTCGGAGGGAGGGGAGGGTCGCCGGAGGAAGAGAGCGTCATCAGAGGAAGGGAGGCACTGTGTCAAGGGCGTGGCAGCGCAACGCGCTCGTGTGCCCGCGCGGCTGGCAACGTCCGTGCGACGGAAGATTGGGGCGACTCCCTCGTGCCCACACGGCGGGCCAGCTGGAGGTCGTTGCCTTGCGGTCGGAGGTGGCGCTGCCGATGAGGGCACCGTCAGAGCTCGCTACCACACGGCTGGAGGGGAGGGCCGCCAGAGCTCGCTGCCGCGTGGCCGGGGAAGAAAGAGAGGGAGGCGCGCCACTAGAGCTCGCCGCCACGCGGCCGGGAAAGAAAGAGAGGGAGCCGCACCACGAGAGCTCGCAACCGCGCAGTCGGGGAAGAAAGAGAGGGAGGCGCGCCGCCGGGTCGGAGATGCGAGCAGTTTCTTTGCGACGCGGGGAGGAAACGGTGGATGGGTTCAGAGGTATTGGGCCAACACGAATGGTGTCTGGTCGGAGGATTTAGGGGGCCAACTAAATATGGGGTTCATAGCAGGAATCATGCTGGAGCTATGTTTTTGAGCTCGATACCGTTATTTAGCTATGGAGGCTCAAGTAAGGGATCTGCTAGAGATGCTCTGACTTTCTGAGGGCTTTTCCATTGCTCTGCTCCACCGTATAGTACTACCTTGTTGTTGAGGTAAACAAATGCCTCTAGATCACCAGCTTCAGTGTCACTATAGGGTGTTAGAGAGGCTTCTATAGGGTGTTAGAGAGGCTTGCAAAGGATTTGACAAGCGCTAAGTAGCAATCCAAAAACACATTACGGAACTGAAGCCTCCATCATTCGGGATCGCGCGCGCTCCCACGCTATTTCTGCCAGCCCGCACAACTCCACAGCTCTCGCGCCAAATCAATGGCGGAGAGAGCGAGGGGCTAAGGGGGGCCTGGCACCCCCAATATGTTGGTGCCTCCACAATACTCCCTCCTTATTTAGTTAGTTAATCATTCAATTAGCAAGGTTATAACAATGTTAATTCGTGTTTTAATTTTTTGTTCTTTTTCATAATTATCTAGGATAAATCTTTCTATTGTCTTTTTATTTCTTTTTCACTCTCTATATGGTACATTCGATAGCTAGTTAACAAGTACAATTAGTGTTTTGATTTTTTTATTGTCCCTTTATATTGATCTCCCACGACATCTATATTATTTAGGACTAGTCTTTATGTTGTTTTTCCATTTATTTGTTTCTATCATTGCCATAATATTTTTTTCCAAAAAATTAGACTGGTCAAGTATAGCTAGAGACCTAGTGCTAATTAAATTTATTCACTTTTT